>PVHP010037995.1:0-17081 GCA_004024765.1 Zapus hudsonius | reverse complement strand
CTGAGAACCTGTATCTTGCCTTTGCACTTGAGTCTTGGGGCATAGGATATGCCTGGGGTATGTCATGGCCCTACTACTAAGGCCTGACCATCATAGCAGGGTTCTAAAAGCTGGCCTGGCCTGTATTCACTGTTCTCTTGTGATTGTCCCCCACCCCTGCTCACCCACTTTGCTTCCATTCAACAGGGGCTGTGCTACCGCAGTCCTCTGCCCCCAGTTACTAGGAGACCCCCAGACTGCTCTGGCTGCAACCAAACCTGCCAGGGTGAATTCAGGGCCAGTCTGTCAAGCTCTACGACTTCAGAGGCCCAAGGGAGCATGAAGTCCACTTTTTTAGATGGGGATGTAGTGTCAGGTACAAGTGTGGCAGCTTAGGACTCTCTGGTGGCCTGTAGGCTGTTTCTCAGGGGAATAAGAACAGTGAGCATTTCCCCATGTTCCTAAGCAATGCTGCAAATGGCTTCGCTCCATTACTCCTTTTTGCTTCTCTGATGGAAAAATCAGGTCAGGGATGGAGGGTCTAGAGGCTGGACCTGTGTGTATAGCAGGGCCTGGGTGGGCTCTTTCGGGGGTCATCTCCTCTCACACAACTCTTAGGACAGCAGACTGAAGGCAACAAGTAAGAAAACTTTTTTCCATGTTCTTGACGCTAGGAAGCTGCTGGGCCCCCACCCTTGCTACCCTCCTGTCTGAGAATGTTGGCATCTCCTTCAAGCACTTAATTACATCTGGAGAAGATTTACCTGGAATGTGCTTTACCTGATTTGGAGTGGATGAAGGGTCTTTCTGGAATCTAGACATCTTAACTTGAAAGTGCGTGGTGACCGTGGGAAAGCTTTTAGTCCATTATGTGTATTTGCACAATTACACCTAAGCCTTTTAAACCTGTTACTATCCCCCAAGAATGAAAGCTGAGAATGTTCATCCCAGCTCTCCTGCATTGGAGCACCATTGTCTTGTGCCTGGGGCCTGGGCTGCTGGGGCCTTGGTCCTCATAGTTTGGTGACTTTTTCCTATACTGTCTTACCCAGTGTATTGGAAAAGTGTCAGGTCTAATAGTGAGGCTTGATTTGAGAAGTGGTAACTATGTGCAAAAACAAAAGAAACCTTTTTGGGTTGGAAAGATGGCTTAGCAATTAAGGCATTTGCCTGCAAAGCAGAAGGATCCAAGTTCATTTCCTCAGTACCCACATAAAGGCAGATGCACAAAGTGGCACATGCATCTGGAGTTCATTTGCAGTGGCAGGGGGCCCTGGAGTGCCCATTCCCTCCGTCTATCTCTCCTCTGTCTCTCTGCTTGTAAATAAATAAATAAATTAATTAATAAACCTTTTATGGGTTGGGCAGATGGCTCAGCAGTTGTTTGTTTCCTTGTGTGGTGTGAGGGTCTAAGTGCAAGTCTCAGAACCCATGTAAACAGCTGGTCATCACCATGCACACCTCTAACCATAGTCCTGTGGGGAGCAGAGACCTGAGAACTGCCTGGGCTCATGAACAGCAGCTTTGGAGTTTGTAAGAGAATCCATTGCAAGGAAAAACAGGCAGGTGAGTGGTGGAGGGGGTCATTTGATGCTCTTCTCTGGCCATTGCAGGTGAGTGCATGGGGGAATACATCAGCACATATATGTATATCACAGCAAACACACCACACATAGGAAAAAACCTTTCCATATCTGCTTCTGGTTGTACTACTCATGTGAGCCTTGATGTGAATCCTATAATTCCCACCTCTGTGCCTCCCCCTGACCATTCACCTTTTGCTCTTCTGTGTCCCAAGTCTCCCAGACCCAGCAGGACACAGGGTGCAGATGCAGAAATTTGAAGCGGAAGCTGCCCTTGGAGAACCTCTATCTGGGAGTCTCACACTCAAATGCTCCAGGGCCTGCATGCAGGGAATAGGAATGAGTGGGATAGTCTGGGAGGGTCTATGGAGATTCAGCCATCTGTCACCTGGCTGCTTCTTACCATGTGGAATGCAGGCCCGGGGCTGCTAGCTCTGTCTCCCCACATGAAGCAGAAACATAGATTCTCTTTGGTTTACGAAAGTGAGCAGCTGCCAGTGGTTAAGGCACTTGCCTACAAAGCTTAACAACCTGGGTTCGATTCCCCAGTACTCACTTAAAGCCAGATGCCCAAAGTGGCACATGCATCTGGAGTTTGTTTGCAGTGGCTATAGGCCCTGACATGCCCATTCTCTCTCTCTCTTTCTCTCTCTCTACTTGCAAATAAACAAACAAACATATATATATATATAAAGTGAGCGGCTGAGTCTAATCTTTTAAACCCCCTGAAAAGGCCAGGTAAAGAATTCTGTTACTTGGTTGGTGACTCGGGTGTCTGGGCTGAGCCTCGTTCTGACACGCAGGCGTGAGGACCGGGGCTGCCATAGTTCGGCTGGCTGTTCTGGCCAGGGACACCATCAGAGACTGGGCTCATTCTGCAGGCTCTGGGCTCCTCCACAACTCCACACCAGCCTGCCACGTGTCCTTGTCCCTCCCCATGGAGGAGGAAGCCATCAGGTGTGCTTGAGTGACATCCAGAAACAGGGTTGCTGAAGAAAACAGGCGTGAGTCACCACCATGCTCCCTTTTAAGGAGGAAAAAGAAGCTGCCTCCTTTGAATTGTCACCCAGGCCCACTCAGAGAGGTTGCTCTCTGAGACTTAGCAGTTACTTTCTGGGGCATGCCCCCCTCTGGGATGGGCACTGGCTGGCACCAAGTAAGCTGTGGGGTCCTGGCTCCCTATGGTTATGGTCAGGGCAGAGGACTCAGAAAATTTTGTTATGACTTTAAAAATAACACAGGAACTCTTTTATTAAACGACTGCGTTGCCAATTGACGTGTTTTAATAGGACACTCAATTAGAGCAAGAATCATGGAGTTGCAGACACCCCCACAAAAATCAGTCCGTTTCTCTCAGTCACCACTGCAGTCTGTCGTGTCCAGCATGGCCTCCAGTTCCTAGCTGGGCATGAGACAAGCCTTCTTTTTGGCTCTCTCTGTACCTATGAAATTAGGTGAAGGGGAAACTTGCCGAGTGCTTGCTTTATGCCAGTCTCCATGCTTGGCATTCCCATATTCAACCTTGGTTGCCCTCTGCAGCCACCTGCAGAAGTTGGTATTGTAGTAGGCTCCATTTTTCGAGATGAGGAAATTGTGACTTGGAAAATGGAACAGTTATCTTTTTGTTGCTGGGACAAACCCCACCAGAAGCAGGAAAGGCTTCATTTCTGCTTACAGTTTTGAAGGGAAGTTTCATAGTGGAGAACGCATGGCATGAGCAGCCAGCCAGCCAGGAATCACATTTCTACAGCAGCAGGAAGGAAGTCCTCTCTGAAGGCCTCCCAGCTTGAAGCTGGGCTATATTACTCCAAAGTCCTCCCTCCAGTAAGTCTCCACCTTTAAAAAAAGTTTTTATTTATTTTCAAGCAGAGAGAGACAGAGGGGAAGAGAGACAGAATGGGTGCACCAGGGCCTCCAGCCACTGTAAAAAAAATTCCAGATGCATGTGTCACTTTGTACATGTGGCTTTATGTGGGTGCTGGGGAATCAAACCTGGGTCTTTAGGCTTTCTAGGCAAGGGCCTTAACTGCTGAGGCTCAACTTTTTAAAGGTCCCACAACTTTCCCAAATTGCCACCAGATGGGGACTAAGTATTCAAAACACACAAACCTATAGGGGACACTTTAAACTCAAACTGCCACAGAAAGTCTCCTGCTCCAGGCTCACCTGGGTGGAGCTGGCTCTGGCAGTTTGGGTTTTAGCAGGTCTTTCGGGGTTTGCCTTTCCTCCCAGATGTCCCCAAGTCTTTGACCTAGGCAGTGCCCTCCCACCTTGTACCTCTCCACTAGGATGTCTATGTTCTGGCCCAAGGGTATCGGGGTTCCCTAGGCCCCAGGCCGTTGCAGGGAAGGGAAGCCATGTGGAAGGTGGCATGTGCAAGTGTGTGCTTGTACTTGGCCACAGCCGAGTGTTGCACTCATCCAGGACACATGCCGCCTACCCTTTGTGCCTGCCTCTTCCTCACCCGGACTGTGGGTAGGTGCTTTGCAGGTCTCTACACAAGGCTCAGGTGCTGCCCCTTCCCTGTGGAGAGTGAGCTGTTTGCTCAGCCTTGATCATTGGAATCTTGCAGCCTCATTCAGGAGTCTGGGGACTCCCTGTGGACTGAGTGGCACATAGCCCATCCTGGAACACCTCAGACAGGCTCTGGCCTAAGGGGGGATGAACACAGGGGAGATTTGGGTCAGGATGACCTCACCCCAACATTGCCCTGCTGTCTTCTGGCCCCACCCTGATTATGGTGGTGTTTCCATTGCCTGAGTTCTTTCTGGACCAAGTGTAGTCCCAGGGGCTTTTTGTGGATGGTGGTTCCATTTGATCTTCCTAAGGTTCCCATGGAGTAGGCACTCAACTTGCCTCCCCCAAGAAGCACAACTTGACCGCCCCAGGTCCAGCTGACTCTCTCCTGCGGAGTGGCTGTCCTGGCCATTGTCATAGAGTGCAGATGAGAATCAGCTCTGGAAGTGGCCAAGAAGAGGGAACCGTCATATTAGAGCCTTAACAGTCCAGGGAGCAGCCGGGCTGACAGTGTAAGGTTGGGCAGTGGTGAAGCTGGACTCTCACTTCAGCCTGGTGCTCTTTCTTCTATACCCACATGTTACATGGATCTTGCTTCAGAAACAGGTTGGGGCGGGGCAGAGGAAACCCCCGCTAAGTTCCCTTCTCTCTCCTTTGCCTCCAGCCTCCAGCCACGAGGACTGGTATGTTTCCAACTTCCCTCCCACGTGTCACCCTCCCACCATTAAATAAAACTGGGAGGGGAGGGGCAAATCGTTGACTTAATGTTTAAATTAGCCTCACTTTGCTGAAAGCTGGGTGTCAGGAGAAATCCTTTCCTACAGTGTCATATATCTTTTCCTGAGTGGGAAGTCGGTGAATAAATGAATGTTCTTCATCCATTATCATGGCCTGACACAGCCAAGGCAGGGAGAGGCGGCCAGCGGTGATTAATGAGCAGATCTTGGTTAACGAACAGGAGAGTGGGCTTCTTACTGGGCCCAGGGCCTGGGGCCCATGCTAGGGTAAGGGGCTATGCCCCAGGCTTTGGGAGTTCCAGCCAGCCACGGCTTGCCACCCTCTTAATCTTTTTTCAGACTTAAGAGCAGTCTCCTACCTTGCTAGGTTCTTTTACCCTGCCTTATACCTTATCTCCTCTCCTTTGGGACCTGAGATAACTTCTCTGTGACTCAGGGTCTGTGGAGGAAGAGAACTCTTCATGAAAAAGGAACACAAAACACAAAATAGTCCATGAGGCAGGGGCTTGGTAGTGCATGCCTTTAATCCCAACATTCTAGAGGCAGAGGTAGGAGGATTGCCATGGATGGAGGCCACCCCAAGACTATGAATTCCAGGTCAGCCAGGGTTAGAGTGAGACCCTACCTCGAAAAACAGAAACAAATAAAAAATAGTCCACAAGGCTTTGATACCTACTTGGTATTTTTTTTTTTTTTGAGGTAGGGTTTCGCTCTAGCCCAGGCTGACCTGGAATTCACTGTGTAGTCTCAGGATGGCCTTGAACTCATGGCGATCCTCTTACTTCTGCCTCCCGAGCGCTGAAATTAAAGCGTGTACCACCACCCCACCCAGCTTCCTACCTGGCATTTTTTTCTTTTTTTTTTCTTATTTTTTACAATGAGTTGATATCCCCAATTTCCCAATGCCCCCCTTCCCCATTCCCAATCAGCTGGATATCCTCCTCCGTGGGCCATCTGGATCAGTCCTTGTGGCAGGGGCCATGGATAGCCTAGTATTCAGCCCGGTTCTCCTGGCCCAAGTGTGTTGTTACTGAGGGGTGCCATGCCTCTGGATAGTCTCCCCCACCAAGGCTCTCACAATCTATCCGCCTCCTCTTCTGCTCAGTTCTCTGAGTCGTCCTATCTGGCATTTTTAAATTGAAGACATCTTGACTGGGTCTTTCCAATTCCTGTTGACTAGTGAGGAAACAGGTACCAAGATGGACTGTCCTCCCCATGGAATCTATGGGAGCCCAGCCTCTGCTTCTGCGGTGTTTCCATAATCACTACAATCTTGCTGTGGCTGATGTCAGTGGTCATAGTGCCTGGTCAGCGCCAGATGAACCCAGCTCCTTTGGGGGCTTAGATGTCCTGTCTTGTCAGCCTGAGCCAAAACCGCTAAGGGAGACTGTCCATGAAGAGCTTTCTGTAAGACACAGTTCTAAACATGAAACCACAGTGATTTTGGAGAATATGACTCTTTTCAAAAAACATGTATTTATGAGAGAGAGAGAGAGAGAGAGAGAGAGAGAGAGAGAGAGAGAGACAGACAGACACCAGGGCCTCTGTAAAAAAAAACCTCCAGATGCCACCTTGTGCACATGGCTTTATGTGGGTACTAGGGAATCAAACCTAGGCCAGCCGACTTTGCAAGCAAGCACCTTTAACTACTGAGCCACCTCCATAACCCTGAGACTATGACCCTTGAATCAGAGATAAAGTGGCTTGGCCAAGGACCCTGGGATGTCTCCCTGCTCAAGGGCTGTGGG
This sequence comes from Zapus hudsonius, assembly GCA_004024765.1. Taxonomy (NCBI): domain Eukaryota; kingdom Metazoa; phylum Chordata; class Mammalia; order Rodentia; family Dipodidae; genus Zapus; species Zapus hudsonius. The sequence continues at coordinate 10,517 of PVHP010037995.1, read as the reverse complement.
CACCTTCCCAGGCTCGAGTTTCTTTGCCTGCTCTTTCTCCCCTCGGCCTGTGTCATCCGGTAGACTGCAGGGCTGGGAGCATGTATGAAGCATGGTGGCTTACCCCCAGGGCTGGGCTCTAGTAAGTATGCGCTGGAGCACACGTGCCAGTAGAGCTCTAGGGGTGTGCCATCTGGGGAGGGGATGTGGGGGGAATGGAGACTTTCCTCCTGAGTACTATGTCCCCTTAAGTGGAGCCTTTGTGATTGTGTTTCAAGTTAACATGTCCACACAGGACTCTTAAAACTGAAAAGTGTACAGAAGAAGTAATTGAAAGTCAGACAGTGGGGCTCTGAAGGAGAGAAATGGCCATATGTTCACCTTGCCAACCAGGGGTGCTGACTGTGGCCCCCAGCTCTGCCTTGCCCTTTGCCTGGTGATGTGATGTGTGACTATTTATGACCTACTTGCAGGTGTATGTGTGAGAAATGTGGTTCTCACTGTGTGTCAGCATAAGCACCGTGAAGCTGGGCAATGAGTGTGACCATGAGTGGGCCACTGTGAATTCTGTCGTAAATAGGTGCATGAGAATATATGCCTGACTGGGTCATTGTGTATTGGGTACGAGCACCTGGTGCTGGTGTGGCCATGTTTGTGAGTATGGCTGTCAAAGCATCCAAGCTCTGTGGGTTCCTTGTGGACTTCATGAGGCCACGGGCTTCAGAATTGTGAACCATCGTCCACACATGAAGGATTATTTGTTGCCATCACACGAGCACCCTAGGGGAATGAGTCTGGCCCTTTTGCGTGTTCCTTATTAGTGAGGCTAGGTCCACACCCTCCAGTGAGCCTTTGCTCAGCCACACTGTCCCTACAGGATGGGGAAGAGACCTGTTCGGAGCCCTGGCACAGACCTCAGCCCCATCTGGGCATTAGGGATAAAAATGTGGAGGCAGTTGAACCACATCAGAGCTCCCAGAGAAACTTCCTGGAGGAGAGGGCAGACCAGCCGGGGAGGATGGCAAGTGATTCAGCTTTGCCCAAGGGAAGGTGGGCAGCCGAGGTGGAGGAAACAGTAAGGGAAGGTGCCTGGTGTCAGGATGGAGGGAGGGAAAGTGTGGAGCTGGAGAGGAAGCCACCAGCAGGTGCAGTGGGCCCTTCAGTGAAGAGAAGCTGGAGAGGTGGCCGCGCAATGCCTGGCACATAACAGATGCTCAGAAAATATTGGTGAAATGAAACCAGTAAGGGGACATTCCATGTGACCTTTGGGAGAGTGTGAAATAGAAAGCACACCATGACATAATTCACGAGAGGGTCTCCTCTTGTTCAACATCCAAGGGGCTTATTTCACTTACAAATAGAGAAAGGGGGGCTCAGGGATGGTGGCCTGCACAAGGTAAAGGCACACAGATAAAGGGTGGTTCTGGGACTAGATTCTAGCACTAAATTCTATGTTTGTGTTTCTCCTCCATGCCTCAGTCTCCCCATCTGCACCATGAATCCCTGACAGAAATGACCTTGCATTTGGCCATTCTCTGCAAATTTGGGGGCCTACTTTGGCTCTAGAGCCCACTGATGACAGTTCCTTTGTCTTTTTTTTTAAATTCTTGTTTACTTATTTAAGAGATTGAGACAGAGAGAGTGAGTACGGGTGTGCCAAGGCCTCCTGCCGCTGCAGATGAACTCCAGATGCATGCACCACTTTGTGCATCTGACTGTATGTGGAAACTGGGGAATCAAACCCTGGCCATCAGGCTTTACAAGCAAGCACATTTAACCACTTACCTATCTCTCCAGCCCTCTTCTTATTTTATATATTTTATGTATTCATTTTCAAGGAGAGAGAGAGAGAGAGAGAGAGAGAGAGAGAGAGAGAGCGCACACCAGGGCCACCACCTTGTGGGTCTGGCTTATGTGGGTCCTGGGGAATTGAACCTGGGGCCTTAGGCACCGCTGAGCCATCTCTCCAGCCCCTTTTTAAATTTTTTTATATTCCTCTTATTTATTTATTTATTTGCAAGGAAGGAGGGAGAGGAGACAGAGGCACTCCAGGCCTCCCACCAATCAAACCCAGAATGGCAGGTTTTGGTAGTAAGCACCTTTAACCACTGAGTGATCTCCCCAGCCTCCCCTTACTTTTTTGTAAGTGTACATGTGTGTTGGGGGAGGGTATATGGAGACCGGAAGACAACCTTGGGCATCACCCTCAGGAACACCATCTACCTTTTATTGAGAAAGAGTCTCTCCTTGGCCTGGAGATCACTAATTAGATTAGACTAGCTAGCCAGTGAGCTCCAGGGGTCCTCCTGTCTCTGCCTTTCTAGTAGTGGAATTCCAGGTGCATGTCATCATTTCTGACATTTTTACTTTAGTTCTGGGAATCCAACTCAGGTCCTCATGCTTGCAAGGCAAACACCTTACCAAATGAGCTATCTCCCCAGCCCAGTGAGCTCCATCTTCTGAATGAGATTCTGAGCCTGGCCTTCAGAGAAAATCCCCTCCTTCCTCATCAGACCCCTGGGTTTTTTTTACTCCTTTCCCAAGGCCAGTATAACCCGGCTGGGGTTGGGCTGTGGGGGCAGGATTGAGAGCCCTTGGCTGTGAAGGGCTTCTGAAGGGGACTGAGTTGTGCTGTGCCCAAGTCCACTCCTAGGAGGAAGGGACTGGCTCCTAGGAAGAGTTGATAGGTCTGTATGTGGCCTGGCCCCTTCTGCAGGCACAGATGGCGGAGGGAGAGGCTGTACCTCTCTGCACAGCCCTGGACAGGTCTAAGGGCTCTGTGCTCACCTTGCTGCCTGGTGCTTTACCTCCACCTCAGGACTACAGACTTCGAGACCTCGAGGCCCCATTTCATAGGTGAAGAAACAGTTTCATAGATGCATATGTATCCCAATATTGGCTTGAGGGAAGATTGACCAGCACAGAAAGGATGCCGTGACTTCTGAGGGGGTTACCCAGAGACAGGGTTTGGGGTACCTGGGGAACCAGTCTGCAGAGTTCTCAGAGCCTCTCTCTCAGGATGCCCAACACAGACCCATGCTGGGACTGCCACCTGCTGTGTACCCTGCAGCCAGCTGCTCAGCTCTGAGTGGAGCATCCCGGCGCTCTGTCCCAGGGAGGCGGGCGTGCCTAATGAATTAATTAATGTTGGTGAAGCACTTGGAGATCTCAGGCTGAAAGGTGCTCCATACATGCAAATCAGAGTGATTGTTATTACCCATAATTATGGAGTTTCTGCTAGAGGAATTATTCAGAAGAGGACGGTGTCTGGGCCAGCAGAGGGCTTTGCCAAGATTTGTTCCTCAGTGGTGAAGCCAACCCTTCCTCCCTCCCTTCCTCTCTTCCTCCCAGTGTCCCTCCCTCCTTTCCGCTTTCTTCCCCTGCTTTCCTTCCTTCCTTCCCTCCCACTTTCACATTCTCCCCCAGCTCTGGGCTTGTTGCCTACTTATCCACAGCACATGCCTTTGTCTCCTTCTCACAGAGAAAGATGGGCACCGGGCACCACTAGAAGGAAGGGATTGGACAGCAGCCCTTCGCACCCTGAAGGGGAGAAGGACCCAGGGGTGGAGACTCATTTCCCCCTCTGTTAAGTGGATCTGGAAGGGACGCTTCTGTGCCTCCTCAGGGGTGGGGTGGGGCACAGACACGGCAATGCCTCTCTCCAGGTTGGCAAGCTCCATGCTGTGCGGCTTAGCCATACGTTGTTTACATAAACATGGCAAGTGTGTGTTTGTGTCTGCACACATGGTGTATGTGTGCTTCCAGCTCCTCACCATCACATCAGGCAGTGTTCTCAGTGTGGCTCCGGATCCTTGCTGGAACTGTTGGTTTCCCCATCGGACTCAGTGAGCGGTGACCATGACAGTAGTCCTTGGCGGTGCTTACAACCAACAATCCAGACAAATTGTCGCTCTTGGTGGCTTCCGTCCCTCAGCCCTCAGCCCTCTCTGGCTTCATCCTTTGTGCCCACCAGTCCAGGGAGGGCCACCCCAGTTCAACACCACGGACAGCGGCCACCTCACCTTGGGGGGGGGGCACCTTCTAGCTGAACACAGCCTTAGAGGTCATTCTGACCCGAGCTCTGCCTACACAGATGAGAACACACCACACCATGAGAATGCCAGTGACATGTGTGCACACACCTGGTTTATGATGGTGTGGAAGCCTTACTGCCAGTAGACACTGGGTGTGTACCTACTGTATGTCTGTCTCTGTACCAAGCTCAGGGGTGGTGAAATCAAAGTTCTGTTCTCTCCAGCACACAGGGCCCACAAAACATGACAACACTTACAACTCACTATGGACTTGATTCTGAGGTGCGGATGAAGCAGGGCTCTGTGGGTTGAGCAGTCAAGAACGGGCCTGGGGGGAGGTAGCACCTTGAGTGACAGAAAGAAGGGGAAGCAGTCACACGAGATGACACTGACTCTGTGTGGGGGTGGTGTGAAGCCACCAGTGGGCTGAGGGCAGCCGGCAGCCATGAGTGGGAAGGTAGGCAGTGTCCTGCCAAAGGGTTGCTCTGTGTCTTGCGGCCACATGGCTGAGCAGCATGGACATTGTGGGATGTCCAGTGCCACCGCCAGACTCCTGCTCTTCCTTCTTCCATTACCCAGGGTCAGCCGATTTCATCTGGACATGACAATAAGTCATGATTGTCTGGGGGGCTTTTGTGCCTTATCGCTCAGTCTGTAATCTTTCCCATCCAACACAGGCTCCTTTCTCTTCCCTGGCATTTGTCAAGAAGATGGGACAGAGCTCCAATGCCCTGTGGGGAGGCCAGGCTAGAGCAGGCCTCTTGCTGCCCATCGATTTGCGTTGCTTTTGCCAGCCGCCCAAGCCAGTTTGCTGGACACCATGGGGCTGTGTTTGCCTTTGGATAATGAAATAATGTCCTCACCGAGGACAGGCTCGAGTCTCTGCTAATTAACTCAGCTGCCTCCTTTAGGACAAAAGTCTTCACTGTTGGGCTCCTGGCGCTGGCTGAGTGGTGGAGCTCTGTGGGGAGTTAGTGGGGGGATACCTTGCCTTGGGGGTGAGAGGAGGGAGATAAGAGGGGCTGAGCAGCTACTGCTTTTTAGCAGGTTTCTTCTTGTCTTTGTCTCCAGCAAGGCCTTCCTGACGAGAGGCTTTTTATTTTATTTTATTTTTCAGTTTTTATGTTTTTTTAAAAATATATATTTATTGTCCATAATGAGTTACATTATTTAGTGGGCAAACAATGCATTGTTATCCCCAATTCCCCAATTCCCCCCCTCCCCATCCCTGATCAGTTGGATCTCCTCCTCCGTGGGCTGTCTGTATTAGTCCTTGTGGCAAGGGATCCTGGATATCCTAGTACTCAGCCCGGTCTTCCTGGCCCAAGTGTGTTGTTACTGATGGGTGCCATGCCTCCGGAGAGGCTTTGGAATCTTAACCCCACCTTGCCAGTTGCAGGCTTTGTGACCTTGAAGACGACATGGCTGACCTCTGTGCTGTCAAGTCTTCTCCCTTGAAGAATGGGGCTTGGTCACATCTGCACAATGACAGGGTGCTGTGGTATGAGTCTTGGCACATATTAGGACTTAGAGTGTGCCAGTGGCTTTGTGGTCACTGCTGGGGACCACACCCTTACCTTGGCACCTTGATCTTGGCATGTGTGCCTTGCTGCTCACCCATGTGACCCCATAGAAGGAAGATCTTCCCCCACCTCTGCCAGGGCTGAGGGGCCAGTGGGCCTGGTTGCATGGCAGGAATGGAAGGTTAATGTTCCCTGTGACACAGACTCCGGGGCTTCTCACAGCTGAAGATCAGGCCAAGTGATCAGAGCAGAGATCTGAGACACTGGCCCTTCCAGGGAGTCCTCCAGGGACAGCTGGAGGGCTTCCTTCCCACCTGATCCCAGGGTATCTCCATCCTCACAGACCTTGTCACTTTTTCCTCTCAGAGTGGCTTTAAGTGCTCCAGGTTCTCTCATGTCTGGTGGGACTGCGTGGGGTCCATAATGACAGTCGTGACAGAGGCCACTAACCTTGAGCCAGGCACAGTTCAAAACCCTCTGCAAATGCTATTTCTCCAACTTCAGCTAGACAGTGTCAGACTGTTTCTTGTTCTATCGGGAAGGAAGCCCGGGCACAGTTTTTCATGGCAGAGACTTGCACCTGGGCTCAGCTCTGGCTCGGGTCAGATCAGATTGGTGTCACAGATGACGTGCCCACTCTACTCCCTGCCCTGGTCACAGACAGTGAAGAGACATGCTTGAGCCTGCAAGGAGCTCTAACAAGGCCTATGCCTTCCAAGGCTTCCCCTGACCAGCTCAAACTGCCCAGGCCCATCTCAGCAATGGCATTCTGTCACTTTAGACGGTTATCATCTCTGACATTGTATTCCTCATACAGGGTGGATGGACCCCACAGGGCATGTGGGTCAGATCTTGTTGGCCAAAGTATTTCTAGCACTTACTTCACCTTGGCATATAGTAGATGCTCAACTAGTACTTGCTTAATGCAGGCACGGATGTCATTGTGGGATCAGATAATAATTGAGCACTTGGCCCTCAACCAAATGTTTATTGAGTGACAAAACATCTTTGGGTAGAAAAAAGGAGGTGACGAGTGTCAAGTGTCTGGCTCAGCACAGGGCAAGAGCGACAGGAGTAATTGTTGGCACTCATTCTTCTAGAAAGGTCTGGGGGAGGGGGAGGGGCGGGAGCAGGCCCAGGGAGTGGGGAGAGACAGGGAGGACAGACACCAGAACTCCTGAGGAAGAGGTGGAAAGAAGTAGGAGGAAGCTGGTTAGCATCTGGGGGCCCTGACACCCACTCTCTGTGGGGCTGAGGGCGGGAGCCTGTGCATGTGTGCACACGCGTGGGCGTGTATGTGTGTAAAACAAATAACTGGAAAATGAATTTAATTATAAGGCACTTTTAATAGCTATTTATATTTAATCCTGCTAATTCTGTGTCTTGTGTAGCCAAACTGTAATTCTATTCTTCTTACTCATTCGCTGGTGCGAGTGGGAGAGAGAGGGAGAGGGAGGCAGCCCCACAGGAGGAAGGCAGCAGGTGTGCCTTACCCGGGGTCTGTCCCAGCCGGCTGCTGACCTTGAGGGTTGGTAAGGCTATTTCAAGGGGCATATGGAGCATTGCCTCTTGGCTTTGTCTCCAGGGCAGCTCTGGCTGTGTTTCTCCAGCACTTGGGGGTGTGAAGGACGTCAGTGTGCACAGCCTTAAAGTCAGGCAGACCAAGTTGAAATCCAGTGTAGGCTATACATCTAACTGCAGAGTCTCATTTTCTCCATCTGTAAAGTGGGTGTGGTTCCCCCTCCCCAGGCCTGTTTCAAAGATTATATTAGAGAGGATGGGCCTGTCCTGAGCAGGTTCTTCTGGTATTTTTGTTTCTGAGCCCCTATTATTCTCATTCACCCCCAAGTTGGCCACCTATGTGGGTTTCATCAACTCTGGAGCCCCTACCTAGCCCTCAGTTCATTGGTAAAGAGAAGGTGATTAATTTCCAGGGTAGCCCATAAATGACTAGTGTTCTGTCCTTTTTTAAACATTCTATTCAGGGCTGGCGAGGTGGCTCAATGGTTAAGGCACTTGCCTGCAAACCCTAACAACCCAGGTTTGATTCCCCAGTACCCATGTCAAGCCAGCTGCACAAAGGAATGTATGCATCTGGAGTTTGTTTGCAGTGGCTGGAGGCCCTGGCGCACCCATTCTCTGTCTCTCTCTCTCTCTCTCTCTCTCTCTCTCTCTCTCTCTCTCTCTGCTTGCAAAATAAATAAATATTTAAACTTGATTTTTAAAAATGTATTTGTTTACTGAGAGAAAGAGAGAGAGAGGGAGAGAGAAAGAGAGAGAAAGAAAGAAAGAAAGAGAGAGAGAGAGAGAGAGAGAGAGAGAGAGAGAGAGAGAGCCAGGGCCTCCCTCTAGGCACTGTAAAACAAGCTCCAGATGCATGCGCCATCTTGTGCAGCTGGCTTATGTGGGCACTGGGGAGTCAAACCTTGATCCTTAGGCTTTGCAGGCAAGAGCATTAACTGCCGAGCCATCTCTCTGGCCCTGTTCTCTCCTTTTTTCATGATTTGGTGCTGGCTGAGAGTCTGAGCAGTGTGGTGGTTGGAAGGCAGTCTGGTGGTAGGGCTCCAGGAAAGGAGAGGCACAGAAACAGCCTTCTGGGCAGCACTGAGGTCTGTGTGGCACTGTGGGAGTGGGCAAAGGGAACATGTGCCCGAGAAGGACCACGAGCACATAGGTGTATCCTAATGGAGCCCTGTGCTCAGGCCCCTCTGGGCTGCAGAAACTCTGGGCAAGCAGGCAGCACTGGCAAAAGTGCCTCCATGTTCTCATCTGGGTCATGAGGCCGAAGGTGAGAGTCTACACAAAGGTACCAGTGAGTTGTAACCCTGGGACAGGGTTGTGGGTGCTGGGTGCTTCCCAGGGTCTGCCCCGGGATGGCAATGGCCTTGCTTCCTGCCAGTGCTCTGTACCTGGCCGCAGCAGGAGTAGGGCCAGCAGGTGAGACCAAGTTCAGACCCCTCTCCAGGCCTGGGGCCGAGAAGGGTCGGTGGGAGGTTGGGAAAGGAGCAAGCCTTCTTCCCATGTGCCTCCACTCCTGCCCACTGTACAGGACCTTTCCTTGATGGTGGCTGTCTCAGTTTCCTGGATCTTCCTGAGGGCTGGGCCACAGGCAGGGGGGTCCTGTGCTGCCCTCTCTGGTGCCGGGTAGATATTCTCTCCCATTTTGTAGATGGGGGAGACTGAGAATCAGAGAGGTTCAGGGACATTATTAGAATTGTGGTCACCTGGCTTCAAGCTCGGGGAAGGAGCAGGAGTAGGGCCTCAGAGGGTGACGCGATGTGTAAAACATGACCTCCTTGGGGACAGTTGTGAGGTGACCTGGATCCAGGAGAGTTTTACACCTTGGGTCCCAGCAAAGCTCACCCTGAGGCCCTGCAGCCCTGACCTTGGGGGCTGGTGGCCCATCTTGCTGGAAAGGCTCGCTGGAGAGGATTCCTGTGTGGAGCTGTACACAAGGGCAGAGCTTCGCTCTGGGTGAAAATCCTGTCTCTGCCACTCACTGGCTGTGACCTGTGACTAGCCACTTGTCCCCACTCCCAGAGTCTCCCAGTGAGCGCAGTGAACCCTTCCCCTACCCAGCCCACTTTCTCTGCTGTGTGGAGGTGGAAATGGCCGAGGGTACATATCTCTCTGAGAAAGCCACACTTTCATGAGACACTTTCATGCCCGTGAACCCCAATGGAACGATGTTTCCCTTTAATGGTGACATTTTAGGCATGGTGACAGGGCAGGAAGATGCCAGGTGGAGGCTTGCCTGGCTAACCATCTATGAAGCCTCTTTCCTGGTCCTTCTCCCACTCCCCTCCCCCAGGCCTCCCAGGGCTTTGCTCATGGGCAGGTCAGTGTCTCATTAATTTGATTGAGGGATTTGTTCCAGGCTCTCACTCAGCAGCCCCATCAAAGCCCGGCCTGGGAGTTGGCGGCCACTCCATACACACAAGGCCAGCCTGACCCCTGCCATTGAAGCCATACAGGAGTTGCTAGGCCAAGCAGGGGAAGTGATAGACCTTGGGGCCAGGAAGTCTAGAGGTTGGCCTTGGGGCATGATAAACCGAGTATAACCCTTTTTCTCTGTTCCTTACCCCAGCCAGAGAACCTGTCTGTAGTCCCAATAACTCACCGTGTCTCCTGGTCATTCCCTGGGTGTCTACCATGGCCTGCCTGTGATGTCAGAGGTAGAAGGAAAGGAGAAGTGGGCCATGCTAAGCCTGGTGAGGGAACAGAGGAACATGGGGACCTGGAATTGGTGCTCAGAGGGGTCAAGATGGTCCGGGTCACTTTTTGTAGATTTCAGAAAAGCTCAAGCAAGGAGGGTTTGGAGAGGCCCATGAGGCGGGGGCTGAAGCTTGCTTTCTGTCTGGCTGTTGCTGGTGAGTCCTTGTGTGGCTTTGGGTAAGTCTGTACCTACTATGGCCTCAGTTTTACTATCTGTACAGTGGAGGTTTGGGTCTGCATCAGATAACTGCTAGATCCCCTTCACCCCTGATTCTGAGAAATCCTGGGGGAGGACTGAGTCTAGGATGGTCTGGGGTGGTCCCTGGGGGTGGGGTGGGAGGCAGATGTACGTGCTACCATCCATCTTGGCAGCACATTCATTAAGCATCTCTAATATGGATACACACCCCTCCCCCCCAGTTCACCTAGCACATGTGTCTCAGGATTTATTTCTTCCTGAATAGTGCCATCCATCATTCTAGCTTTGCTGCCAGCAGGCACAGCTAGCACCCACCTGGGCTCCTGCTGGGCAGGGGGCCATTATCTTACAGGCAGGGCTCCCCTCCCCCATAGGTAAGTTCCTGCACCTGACCATCCTTCACCTCAAGGGTGTAGGGACTGTTCTGCCTTTTAGGTCACGGACATAAGATCTTGTGAGGGATATGAGGGTAATCAGAGCCTGCTTCTTGAAGGAGATGATAATACCGGTTTTCACCCTAAACACACACACACACACACACACACACACACACACACACACACACAC
>PVHP010037994.1:0-17093 GCA_004024765.1 Zapus hudsonius | reverse complement strand
AGGGGGAGGGGTGGCGGAGGGGCGCGGAAGTTCAGCGCCGCGGTGTGTGTGTGGGGGGGTGTGGGTGTGTGGGTGTAGGGGGGGTGGAGCCATAGAAGGTGCCAGAACCAGGTTGGGGAGGGCAGGAGGGAGGCCGGAGACCACTCTGCCAATCGTGAGAGAGGGACTCCCTGGCCTTGCCGCCAGCCCCGGCTGCAGCAAGAGGGGCGCCAGTGGCGCGGGAGGGTGCCTGGGACTGAGACCCTAGTGGGGGTCGGGGCTGGAAAATCCGAAGCCACATTTTAAGATTGGATGGGAGGGGGAGCGAGAAAAGACCCCTAACTCTGTGCTCAAGCAGGGCACCCAGACCGTGTCCCGGGGGTCTTTGATATCTAGGTGTCCGTAGGCTGCGGGGGGGGGGGGGAGGAAGGTTTGCTAAGGTTACAAACCTTCTAGCCAAAGTCTGGGGAATTACATTGCTGGGACGAGGAGTCAGGAAATTTCCACGATCACGGTCATTAACAAGTTTTAAATTCTGGTGGGTGTCATTTCTACTTATGTACCCCAGAGACGGAAGCCGCGCCTGGGACCTCACCTGCACCACGGTACCCAGGTGCAGACACGCAGAGGACACGAGACGACCCGCGAAGCCACTTCTCTTCCCCACGTTTTCCTTCTCTTTCCTTCTGCAGTGCAATAAAAGTTTCTGTGGTTGTTGTGGTTTTTATTTTTAAGACTTTACCTTTTTTCAGGAGTTCATTGGACTGAAGGAAATCCCTAGAAAGAATCCCTTCCTTGGTAGGAAGCGCTGAAGCCTTGTAGGCTTACTTCACTTTTGCCTTTTTTAAAAGGCTCCGTGCCCTCACAGGGCTTCTTTCTTCTCCTTTTTTTGTGAAAGGTTTAACCACAAAAAATTCCTATCACTGCCACCACAAAACGGACGTGGGGGGATCCCCCACAGCTCTATCCCTGTTTAGCCCACAAAGGACAGGCATTTAAGGGCACTTCTTGGCACTTCTAAGGAGGGTTTTCTTTTAAGTCCTGCAGATTATTTCTTCCCCAGGCTTCCCCCACAACTCAGGTTTTCCCTCTGAGGTTACCTGGGAAATGGTATGTATTTGATTGGGCTCAGTCTATGATTACTGCCTGCTCCCTTTGAACAAGGCTGCCTAAGAAAATGACTTACTCAGAAAGGCCTCTTTACATAGGTCTTCCTGTTATATTATTCCTGATACTTCTATTACCTATGTCCTTCCATCTACCTCCACTGTCTCCCCTTCCCTCCCCTCCCCCAATGTGAAAAATGTGGTGGGTTTTTTTTTTTAGTTTTTTTAGTTTTCGTTTTTGTCTTTGTCTAAAATGGCATCAACAGGAGTTTGCCTCCTCATGTCGCTGCTCACACGCTGTTTTATAGCCATTTCTTTGTCAGAAAAATAACACTGAAATGGAAAGGATAGAGGCAAAGGACAGCTCTCCCAGACCTGCTTTGCCTCAAGAAACTGAAAACAAAACTTCTGCAAAGGAATATTTAGTTGTCACCAATCCAGCTGTCAGAGCTCTTCCTGCACCTTTAAATCTGTGGATATCTACACTTTAACCATTTCTTCCTTTCTCTCCCCGACCACCCTTTCTTTCTCTCTTCATGTTTTGCAGGCAACACCTTTGTGGTCAGCCTTTCTGTGGCTGATATGCTGGTGGCCATCTACCCCTACCCTCTGATGCTGCACGCCATGTCAGTTGGGGGCTGGGATCTGAGCCAGTTCCAGTGTCAGGTGTTCGGGTTCATCACAGGGCTGAGTGTGGTTGGTTCCATCTTCAACATCATGGCCATCGCCATCAACCGTTACTGCTACATCTGCCACAGCCTCAAGTATGAGCGGATCTTCAGTATGCGCAACACCAACATCTACCTGGTGGTCACCTGGATCATGACCTTCCTGGCTGTCCTGCCTAACGTGTACATTGGCACCATTGAATATGATCCTCGCACCTACACCTGCATCTTCAACCGCCTGAACAACCCTGTCTTCGCTGTGACCATCGTGTGCATCCACTTCGCCCTCCCTCTCATCATAGTTGGGTTTTGCTACCTGCAAATCTGGACCAAAGTGCTGGCAGCTCGTAACCCGGCTGCGCAGAGTCCTAACCGCAAGCTTGCTGAGGTTCGAAACTTTCTAACTATGTTTGTGATCTTCCTCCTTTTTGCAGTGTGCTGGTGCCCTGTCAACGTGCTCACTGTCTTGGTGGCTGTCAACCCGAAATTGGCAGGCAAGATCCCCAACTGGCTTTATCTTGCAGCCTACCTCATAGCCTACTTCAACAGCTGTCTCAACGCTGTCATCTATGGAATCCTCAATGAGAATTTCCGGCGAGAATACTGGACCATCTTCCATGCTTTGCGGCACCCCATCCTGTTCCTGTCTGGCCTCATCACCAATTTTCGTGAGATGCAGGAGGCTCGTGCCCTGGCCCGTGCCCGTATCCGTGCCCGAGATCAAGCCCTGGAGGAAGCTCAAGAACAAGAACATGTCTGTGCCATTCTTGCTACAGAGGGAAACCTGCCCAGTGTCCTGAATGTTACACTGCCTGGTGATTCTGCAACTGGCCACCCCGATCTTGCCTCTGTCCACCCCAAGTTCCACACCAGGTCTGCTTCTACCTACCGCAAGTCTGCCTCTAGCCACCACAAGTCTCATCTGTACCACTCCAAGGCTGCCTCTGGCCACCCCAAGTCTGCCATTGTCTACCCTAAGCCAGCCTCTGTCCACTTCCAAGCAGCCGAGTCTGTCCATTGCAAGCCTGCCTCTTTCCATTTCAAGTCTGCTTCCAAGTCTGTCTGCGTTCACCACTCCAAGTCAAGCTTCAGCTCTGCCACCAGCCACCCTAAACCCACTGCTGACTCTATCAAGTCTGCTTTCAGCCACCCTCAGCCCACCTCTGTTGACTATCTCGAGTCTCCCACCACCAGCCATGCCATGCCTGCCAATGCTGGCCACTCTGAGCTGTCTGCCTCCAGCTGCCTTGTGATCACCACCACTGGCCATCTCGAGCCTGACATCATTGAACTTTCTGAGCTTGATTCCATTGAGTCCTCTGAGCCTACTGCCCCTCCTGACCTCACTGTAGTCACCACTGCCTCTGATGATGCCAACAAGGTGGTTATTGATGCTGATGATCTGCCTGTGTGAAAAGTGTCCTTGTGGGTGGCCAGGCAGAGGTCCACTTACTAGTTTGCTTTCCATACATAACCTTTACCGCACCCACACACTGACAGACACGCAGACACTGGCACCTTGTAGGCACACGACTCTTTGGCATCCTGTACTCTGAGAAGTGTGTGTGTAGGCTTGCTATCTTAGGCAACAAGTTTCCCTCCACTTTGACATCTGTGGTTCTGAGCCTCCCTGGTCTCCTGTGGTTCACCTTCAGCCCTCAGTGATCCCAGAACTGACTCCACCACCACACTCCACTAGCTGAAATTCTCTGCCTCATTTTTGCTTTCTTCTCCCATTCCCTGGGTGGGGGAAGGAGTGCATGCGCACAGTGTTCAAGGTGTAAAGTGGCCGTGACTGCACAGCTTTATGTTCTAAGTGTGTAACTCTGTGTTTTACCTTTAATGGCAGTCAGGAAAGCAGTTATGATAAAGTGCAAGCCCTCAAACATTTCTTTTGAAATTTTGGCAACAAAATAGAACTCATATACAAAGAAAGCAATTTCAAAAGTTCTTATTAAGATACACTTTTATGCCTATCTAATCAAGTGGCAAAAGGAAGATATGGTCATTCATGCCAAATTATTTCTATTTTATGAACATTCAAACATAGGTGCTGATTTTTACAGATTTGGTTGCAAATGATAAGAAGATTTTTTTAACCCTATTTTTGCTCATTTGCCTTTTTGAAATATTTGCCAAGATTTTTTCCAGATACAGATCCATTCATTTTCCTTGAAACCCAAACTTATGGTTGCTAAGATCAATCAATCAGGTTTGTAATATTATAATCATAATTACTCTTTACCTTGGGATTTTTTAGAAACAGTTTGATTTTTTGCCACATCAGTTTTTCACTTTTCTTTTCCAACCAAAGGGAATTGGAAGTAATGAGGGTAGCTGGAATGAATGGAGTATGCTATGGAGGCTTCCAGTGAGGGCTCCTCCCAAAGTTGGGGAGGGGTCAAGGAGGAAGAGGTGGTAGCCTCAGTTAGTCATTCCTACCACACTTGTCTAAGGTGCCCGGACACACCAGGTGAATCAGTAGCAGTCTTATATCAGCACACTTGATAATTCAGAAAGAGATTTTCCTCTAGAATTTCAGAACAAACAGCTGTTTAATGATGTTTAATTTCAATTGCTGATTCAAATTGCCACTTTAATCAAAGTTTACTATACAAAAGCTTGTAAGGATAAGTGGAGACATATTATACTGCCTTAATTCTATTCTGCATCTGTGTAGCAATTAAATAAAAGTGGTTCTGTGGCTTTAGTATGTGTCTTCTTGATAAATTCATTTCTTCTGTCAGTTACTTGTGGAGAGGGTGGCTAGATTCCAGAGAGCATTGACCTTGGGGAGCCAGAAGACTTGGCATAAAGTGCCAACTTGGGTTGCTATGTTCCATGGCCAGTTCCAAGTACCCCCTCACCTCTCTTCCTTTCATTCACAGACCTTGGGGGAGGCAGGAGGGGAAGAGGGCTCACTGGGAATAATGATTTGTTTTGAACCAGTGCACATGGTCTGAGCTGCCTGCTCTTAGACATCTGGACTTTTCCTACCTGCCATGGCTTTTGAAAACCAACTCCTTTTTCCACTGGTGAAGTTAGGCTTCAATCAAGTCACAGTCTTGAAAGTGGCAGGGGCCAATAGGAAGAGCTCATGAGACAATGGAGGGGAACAAGGGTGAGGGGTGGATGGCAAGACCCCAGCCACTGGGTCTTGCTCTGTGGAGTACAGTCCTACAGGAGTACATAGTAGGACACCATGTTTAAAAGCAGGTGTGTATTGATCCCCAGCTTACTCTCATGTCTTTTTCTTAACCCACTGAGTTAAATAGGGTGGCTTGCATGGATGTTAAAGGGAGGTTAGGGGATAGGAGAGGGTAATTGGAAGGAAAAAGATCAAAATACATTATATACCCATAGGAAAATGTCAAAATTGAAAAAAAAATAAAAATACATACTACAAGGGTGTGCTGATGTAACAGATGCACACATGTTTAGACACCCAGAGTGATGCATCTGTGGCTTTGACAGCTGAAGTCACCTTAGCTCTCAATGTCCAAGTTACTTTCAGAGCTCCCACAGAGCTGGACTGCTAGACCTCAGGGTTTCTGCCCATCACACCCTGTCTGCCATTTGTACCTGTCTAAAAATGATGCTTACATATGCGCTTAAAGACTGCTCAGTGATCAGCCTCCTCCTAGTTCTATCCAAAGAAGTGTCCAAAGGGACTGTGGCCTGATGCTCAGAGCCTCCACTTTCTGGGGGCTTAAAGGATGCAAGGGAAGGTGCCAACTTTATTACCACTGTATTCCACACACTTTACTCCAAGTGCCTAATCCCCCCACCACCAACATACACACTGGAGCCAGTAGCAGGTCAAGTACAGTGTGAGACCTCTTCACCTCATTTCCTGCCCAGAAACCCAGAAGCAGGCCAAACCCCATGCCATTGCTCCCCACCTACCCAGAGCCACATAGCTGGCTTATCACACACTTCTATGGGGGACTATGCCTGATTGGCTGGCTTCCTGTCCTGTTCTGCAATCAAGGGATTCAAACATGCAGCTTTTATTTAATTAATTATTTATTTATTTTCATGCAGAGAGAGACAGAAGACAGAAACAGAGAGAAGACATAGAGAGAGGGAGAGAATGGAACGCTTCAAACAAACTCTAGATTGCAAAGGAACCCAGATGCATGCACCACCTTGTGCATCTGGCTTTACATGGGTACTGGGGAATCGAACCCAGGTCCTTAGGCTTTGCAGGCAAGCACCTTAACCATTAAGCTATCGCTCCAGCCCTTATCTTGGTTTTGTTTGAGACAGGGTCTTGAGACCCAGGCTGGCCTTGAACTCGAGATGTCCCTGCCTCAGCCATACCCAGCAGCAAGTAAGTTTTACCTGGCAGGTTTTTTTTTCCAGTTTCTTGTTGTCTTCTTTCATTTGTAATGTAAATATAGTTTGAATTCTGTGAAATGACAGCTTGGCAAGTATTTCTCGATATAAATCTGCGTCCCCAATCCTGGCCCTCCAGGAGGCTCCTAAGCCCCCTTCTGAGCAATATCCTCTCCAAATATCCACTGTCCTCGCATGAGTCCGCACTCATTTTGCCAATTCTAAAATTTCATAGGCATGAAAACATTGAGCATTCTTTTGTGTCCAGCTTTAATTTTTTTTAAAAAATGTAAAAAATATCCAAAGCAGTATTTAACCAGTTACATGTATTCTCATTTCCAGAAAGGTCATCATGTCCCACCAAAACTCTGCATTCAGTAATAGCTCTCTGTTCTCCCCTTTTTTGGTCCTGGTACCCATCATTGCACTCCATTTCTCTGAACTCTCCTATGCTGGGTATTCATGGAAGTGGGATCGTATATTTGCCTTTTCATGTCTGGCTTCTTTCACCTAGCATGTCTTCAAGGTTCAGCAGTCCTGTTGCATGAACCAGTATTTTTTTGGTTGTTGTTTTGTTTTTCAATGTAGGGTCTGATTCTAGCTGACGCTGACCTGGAATTCACTACGTAGTCTCAGAGTATCAGGGTGGTCTGGAACTCACTCCTGCCTCTGCCGCCAAAGTGCTAGAATTAAAGGTGTGTGCCACCACACCTGGCATCAGTAATTTATTTTTATGGTTGAATACTATTCCATTGTACAGATATACTGTACTGGATTTTGGTGTTCCATTCATCTGTTGACTGACAGGTTGTTTTCATTTTAGGCAGTTGTGAACAAAGCTGCTACAACCATGGGTATACAAATACCTGTTTACACCTTGGCTTCTCTCTTCTTGGATATAGATGTAGCAGTTTCTTTTTAAGGCATTTTATTTACTTATTATGAGGTGGAGGGAAGAGAATGGTACACCTGGGCCTTTAGCCACTGCAAAGTGAACGCCAGACTCATCTGTCACCTTATGCATCTGGCTTTACATTTGTACTGGAGAAGCAAACCCTGGTCCTTAGGTTTTGCAAACAAGTGCCTTAACTGCTGAGCCGTCTCCCCAGCCAGAATCCAGTTTCTTTTACTCAGAATTATGTCATTGAGATTCTTTCATCTTTTGTATACCTCAGCAGATTTTTTTATTTTTATGAATATGCCACAACTTATTCACTGATTAGATTACTGAAAAAAATTGTATTATTTCCACTGTTGAATTATAGCAGTGCAAAACATACTTCAAGCTGAGGTCACAGCTTAGCAAGAGTGAAGCCATGGGCTCCCCCACCACAGCAATACAAATAATCTTCCATAAATATTTTTGTGTATGTCTTTTAATCTATTTTTCATACAGTGAGGTACACTTATTCCATGCAGTGCTCATTTAGTACAGAGTTTGATAAAGTTTTACATGTGTATACACCATATAGATAAAGATAGAAAACATGTTGTTTTTTTATTTTTCATCTTTAATATTGTGGTCTGTTTTGCCTAAGGATAGAAACATTTTCACCACTCTAGAAACTTCTCTGAATAATTTTTCTTGGCCTTCATTTACATAGAAGCATACAGAATTCCCATTCTTAGTTCTGGCATTTTTCACTCATCATTTTTGTCTATGATATTTACCCATGTCACTTGGCTCAATGGCTCATTGTTTATTGCTGTGTAGAACTTCATTTTATAAATGTAGCATAATTTTTAAGTCCACTCGACTGTGGCTGGACACTTTGGGCCATTAGGAGCATTCTTGTCCATGCCTTTAATGCATTTTTAGATGTTTCTTTGCCAACACTGTATTTTCAGGCTTTTTACTGTTAGCCATTCTACTGGTGCTTAGTGCCATTTTTTATGTATCCAGCTTGCATTTCTTTAGCTTACAATGATATCAACCATGTCTTCTTTCGTAATGATCCTGAACATTTTGACCATATTAAAATTGAAGGTTTTCCATCTTACCAGCTTGTAGCTATAAGTCATCGTGTGTGTGTGTGTGTGTGTGTGTGTGTGTGTGTGTGTGTGTTTCATGAATGAAGTTACTACTGTCAGCCTGTGGTTTGCCTTTTTGATTTTGTATTGCTTTTTTATAAAACAGGTAGACCCTGAGAACTCCTCTTTCACCACCCCACCCCAATTCTGCTTAGGGTCTTCTCCAGTGGGGTTATTGGTATTCACTGTGGGGGCCAAGAGGCCTTGGTCAGTCTCTTGTGTGGGGAGGACATGGTCCCTCCCCCTGAGGCTCTTACAATCTTTCTGTCCCTTTCTGCGATGCTCCCTCAGCCTTGGCTGGCAAGATAGGGATCTGGTTCATTGTTGCTTTCTCTGAATCCTCTGGATCTGTTTGGATGAGGTTTGAGTGACCACAGTGTCTGTCGCCATCTCCCTGGAACTGGTTGTCAGGCTAGCCATGAGAATAGTGCTCATATCACCGCTTCCTCTGTAATGACTTCTGGGCCTATCTTTTTTTTTTTTTAATTTATTGTCCATATTGAGTTACAACATTTAGTGGGCAAACAATGAGTTGTTATCCCCAATTCCCTGCTGCCCTCCCCTCCCCCCTCCACTGGCTAACCTCCTCCATGGGTCGTCTGGATCAGTCCTTGTGACAGGGGACCATGGCTAATCCAGTGAGTATATTCTATGCTTTCTTTAAAATTTATTGTCTTCTCTTTTACATATAAGGATATGTCCTATTTTCAGTTATTTTTGTGTATGCTGAAAAGTAAGGGGTCAAGATTCATTTTAAATAGCCAAAATTAATAGCTTTGTTTTATCACCATATGGAAGATTGACTGGATGTCCCCCAATAGACTCAGGTGTTTTATTAAAGCTTGTCTCCAGTTGCTTGGCTGGAGGAGGTGTCATTGGGGGTGGATCCTGGGCTCCAGCCCTAAGGTGTTACTGGGAGTGGGTCTGAATTCCAGGCCAAAGGTATGCAGAACAGTCTGAGCTCTGCCTGGATCCTGGCTGTTGTGATTTTTTTTTTTTGGTGT
This sequence comes from Zapus hudsonius, assembly GCA_004024765.1. NCBI lineage: Eukaryota > Metazoa > Chordata > Mammalia > Rodentia > Dipodidae > Zapus > Zapus hudsonius. The sequence continues at coordinate 7,967 of PVHP010037994.1, read as the reverse complement.
GTGCTGGCTGCTGGTGGTTTCTCTCTACTTAGATCTGCGAAAGGGAACCAGTCTCTTCTGCCATTATGGAACTTCTCCTGGATCTGTAAACCTGAAATAAATCCCATTCCTCCCATAAACTGGGTCTGTTTGGAAGTTTATCCCAGCAATGTGGAGCTGACTACAACATACATTTATTTTTTTAAAAAATCCTTTGCTTAAAAATAAAACCCTATTTTTGTATGTGGAAATTGCTGCCAATTAGATAATCATAAATAAATGATCTATCAATCATCTATCTGTCTATTCTCTATGTTTCTGGAGTTTCCCCCCCATATTTATTGACAGTAATTATATATATTGTATGAGCAAGTCTTGTGATGTTGCCCCCATTTCCCTCCTCCCTTTCCCAACCCACTGGGGGCCCTCCTCAGTGGGTGTGCTGGGCTAGTCCATGGGATAGGAATTTATAGATTGTATGAGAGGCAGCCAGTTTTTTTTTCTTTTTGTGTTGTTGCTGAGGGAGGCAATGACTCTGGATATTCTCTCCCACCATGGCTCTTACAATCTTTCTTACAATCAAACCTCTTCTGCTCAAATCCCTGAGTCATGGTGGGTGAGTTTTAGGTCTGCTTTACTGTTGAGGTCTTAAGAGTCTCTGGATTTTTGCTTTGGATTGTGTTAGGTATCCTCAATGTCTGTCTCCACTATTCTTTCCCAGGTTATCTGACTTGCTGTGAAAGTAGGTCTCTTGTTCATCTCTCTACTTCCTCAAAGGTTTCATTGGGCTCTAGATCATAAGTTATGGGTGGTACATCTCCTGCTTGGATGTCAGGCAACATCACAGGTCCTGTTGGCAGAATTGGGTTGTCCATGGTTCTCCCTGCTTTCTGAAACATACAAACAGAATCTCCAATGGAGAGTGAGATCAATATAGGTTAAATGAGACAAACATTGTTAATTTGGCGAGATTCTAATGGGTATCTGTTGCAGTCAGCCACATGCTGCTGGGATGAATCTCCAACCAGGCACAGTTTATGGGAGGAAACGATTTATTTGTAGCTATAGATGCAGGGGAAGTTCCAGAATGCAAAAGAGGCTGCTCCTATTTCACAGGTCCAAGCAGAGAGAGAAAACCCATCACCAACACCATACACACGGAACAGCAAACATGCAGGAGGGCAAGAAGAGAATTCTTTCACCTTTCTATAGCCCTAAGGTGGGGGTCTTGCAATTCTATCCCAGACTTAATGGCTTCCTGAGTCTCTGGAATTTCCTTCCTGCACTGCCCACACAGGAAAGGATGTTTACTTCTAGCTTCTTTGAGCTTCCTTACATCCTGCCCCCTACTGAGAGGCTGCCTTCCTGTAAACATCCTCAGAGACCCACCCAAGATAATTAAAAAGATCGAGTTGACAACAAAACCTAACCATCACAGTATCCCTCTCTGTAGATCTTTGGTTAATGGGGATTTCCCCTTGGAACCCAGGTTCTTGATCCTCATAAGGGTTTACCATGGATCCCAGTTCCAGTTAAGGATTATCTATCACTGAGAAGATCTCTTAGCCAATTAGCAAGCTGTTGATTACCCACCTAGGTATAGTGCCACTATTGCACAGATGAGCACTTCTTGGCTTTCTGATTGGAGGTTTTATTCTGTATATTCCTATGTCACCATGATAGTTTTTAAATTTTAATTAACTATAATTTATTTACAGTATTTGTTGACATGTTAAATGTATAGTAAAATAAGTTTTTTATATATTATATAACTACCCACCAAATGAGGATATAGAATAGTCCCTGGACCACAGAAGGCTCTTTCCCAGTCCAACATAGTTAAAACAGTCTCCCAGTTATCTCTGGTTTTGCTTATGCTTCATAGAAAAACGATAATACAGTATATATGCTTCTGAGTCTGGCTTATTCTGTTAAACATGTTTTTGAGATATAACCATATTGTAGGATATACCAAAGTTCTTTAAATTTTTTAAAAGAAACATTTAAAGATTTAGAATATTTTCAATCTGTGCTAAACTGAAAAGGCACTAATAAAGAGACACGAAATTCTATTTATAAAACCAAAATGAGTTTGTGAAAATATACATTTTAACACTTTCCATAGAAAATATTAGTATTTTTAGCTATCTTTTGATTGATGTATGTTTGCATTGGCACATAACTCATATTTTTATTCAATTTAATGTGTTTAGGATATTCATAAAGTTGCACCACTACTCCTTTTATCTAATTTTTAAATATTTTCATCACACTAAAAGAAACACTAAGCCATTGCTATTCATTTCCTATTCCCTTTTCCCACATGGGAACCAAGGGTTTTCTGTGCATATGTATGTACACATTCTGTACATACCATAGAAACAGCCTATGTGTCTGTTGTCTTTCACTTACAAAGTTTTCAAGGTGCACCCATGTTGTAACATGTATCAGAATTTCATTCATTTTAAAAACCAAAGTATGGTCCACTGTGTGTACATTTTTACATATCCCTTCATCTGCTGATGAACATTTGAGTTATTTCTACCTTTTAGTTGTTGTAGTCAATTCTGTTTATAGACATTAGTATGTAAATATCTGAGTCCCTAGTTTCACTTCTCTTGGGTACCTATTCAGAAGTGAATTGCCAGATCATATGGAAACTATATGTTAAACTTCCACAGTAGCTACATCCCTCTATATTCTCATCAGCAATGTTTGAGCACTTCTCTTTCTCCCATCCTTGCCAACACTTGCCACATTCTGCTTTTTTGACAATAACAGTTGTCAAAGATATAGGTATAAAGTTGTATCTCAATGTGGTTTTCATTTGTCATTTTCTAATGATCAGTGATGTTGAACATTTTTGCATACCTGTATCTGGTTATTCCAATACACTAGAATGAACAGGTGATTACCCCTCTAAAATGTCTTGGCACTCTTATAAAAAAATCAATTGTTATTTCCAGTTTTTAATCTGATAGGTAAAGGCCTGCAAAGTTACCTCTCATAACCTTATAACAAGAAAAATTTGGAAGACCTTATAGACAAATAACTCTTCTTGGATCCAACAAGTAATTGAATCCCTAGAGCTGACAACTGATCCCAAAAGTGTAGAGACAGGAGGGTAAGGAGAATTACAGCCTAATGAGAACAGACATAATAAGTAAGCAGACCTAAAGGGTAATCAACTATTGCAGTCAGCTTTCTCCTTGCTGCAACAAAGAAACCAACCAAAAGCAGCTTGTGAAGGAAACAGTTTATTTTGGCTTACCGACTCAAGGGAAAACTCCATGATGTCGGGGAAAATGATGGCATGAGCAGAGGTTGGCCATCACCTCCTGGCCAAAATCAGGTGGACAACAACAGCAGGAAGGTGTGCCAAACACTGGCAAGGGGAAGCTGGTGATGACCCCCATAAGCCTGCTCCAGCAACACATCTCCAACAAGGTTCCAATACCCAAACTGCCATCAGCTGGGGATCAAGCATTCAGAACACATATGTTTGTGGGGGACACCTGGATCAAGCCATGACAGTCCACCTCTGGCCTCCACAAAATAATAATTATACATGATGTAAATTGCAATGCATTCATCTCAACTTTAAAAATCCCCACAGTTTTTTTTTATTTATCCCAATGATATTCAAATATCCTCATAATCTAACTGAGCTGCAATACCAAACAAACAACAAACCCATAATGGCACAGAGCATTCACACTACAAAAGATAGCATAGGGCATAGCAAAAACAGATTGAACCAATACAAGATTTAAAACAAATAGGGCAAACATCAAACTCTACCTCCAAATCTGATAATTCTAACCAGTAACAAGTCTCCTGGAGTTCCAATTCCACCCCTCCAGCTTGGCTACTCACAGACTGGGAAAACTTCATCAGGTGCTGGAAGCTCTCTTTGGCAGCAATCCCATAGTCCTGGCATTCACTGCGTCTCCAGTGCAAGACATATTTCATCTTCATGGCTCCATCAGGTGTCTATTCAGGTAATCCAACACACCTGCTTTACACTGCCTATGGCCATTTCCAAAAAAAAAAAAAAAACCATGTTGCAAATCCAATGGCCCTCTCTTCCTGCATTTGTTATACTTCATAGTACCAGGTGGGCTACCAATTTGTTAATCCAGGGGAAACACACCATCTTTGAAGAGCCATCATTCAGATCCCCCTACTTCAAGAGTCCACATTTGTCCTGCTGTCCCAATGCAGATCACCTAGCTGAATCTCAATGGTTGTTATCTCTCAAACAATTGCAGCTGAATGAACAGCAGTTTCAGGCCAGAGATTTCATTTCTTTTTGTGCCATCTCCATCTGCTCACATCAGTCCATTTCTGCCCAAAGCAACCCTGCACAAGTTCCCAGGACACAGGCAGGCAGCCTCTCACACAAACTGCTTCTGACACAGTCCCAACAATGTTCTCTTACCCTCATAAGCCAAACCTCACAGTCCATAGTCCTTAGTGCATTCAGGCCTTTCAGCTCTGACCAGGATGGACCATGAAGCTGTATTTATAGCACTGCAAGGCATCTCTTAGCCCAAGGTTTCAAATACTTCCACATTTCACCTGCAAATCAGTTCCAAAAGGCCAAAGCCACAGAATCATGGTTCTAGCAGCCACAATAGATCCCACTCTCTGACCAAAACTGTGTCAGCCAGCTTTCTTGTTGCTCTGCAGAAAGGAACCTAAAAGCAGGTGATGGAGAAATGGATTTATTTTGGCTTATAGACTCGGGGGAGGGAGCTCCATCATGTCAGGCATAATGACTACATAAGCAGAGGGGTGGACTTCACCTCTTGGCCAACATCAGGTGGACAACAGCAGCAGGAGAGTGTGCAAAACACTGGCAAGGGGAAGCTGGCTAGAACCCCAATAATCCTGCCCCCAGCAACACACCTCCAACAAGGTTCCAATACCCAACCAGCCATCAGCTGGGGATCGAGCATTTAGAACACATTTGTTTGTGGGGAACACCTGGATCAAACCATGACATCAACTAAATGTTGAAAAGCTAGCCTGGATGAGCTTGAGAGATAAAACTTTTGGGGGCTGAGGAGATGGCTCAGTGGGCAAGAACACTTGCTGCTTAAGCATAAAGACCTGAGTTTGATCTCCAGCACCCAGATAAAAGGCAGGCATGGCCATGCATACCTGTAACCCCAGTGCTGAGGAGGATGGAGATAGGAGAATAGCTCACTGGAGCTCAGCAATTGAAAAGTGGCATCTCTCAGTACAGTGAGGAAATAAAGTGTGACAGAAGAAGACATCCAGCATTGTCCTTTGGCCTTTGCATTCATTCAAACCCAAGTTTGTGGTGGAAAGCCACCTAATGCTCAGGAGAAGAACCAAAGATCAATCCCCTAGTGGTAGCAGGAGGAGAGGAATATGAGACAATGAATTTGAAATATAACCCCAATGATCTGTTCTTGACAAAGACTTCCCACTCAAAGGCTAACAGCGCCCATTCAACTGGGGTTTTATCTGAGCCGAGACAAGTCTAGTCCTCTCTAGCCTTCATGTCACAATTTTAGGGTCAAAGAGTAGAAGATGCTGGAAAAATGGCTTAGTGGCTAAGGCGCTTGCTTGCAAAGCCAGATGGCCGAGTTTTGAATCTTCAGTACCCACACAAAGCCAGATGCACAATGAGGTACATGCATCTGGAGTTCATTCCCGGGACAGGAGACCCTGGTTCTCTCTCTCTCTCTCTCTCTCTCTCTCTCTCTCTCTCTCTCTCTCTCTCTCTCTCTCTCTCTCTCTCTCTCTCTCTTCTTTTCCCTTTAAATAAAAATTTAAAAAAACACTAAGAGAAATAAGGGTTGGCTTTGTGGGTTCATAAGTGGAGTGGATACACCTGAAGAAAAAGCAATGGAGCCTGAAGATATCTCTAGAAACTTCCAAACTGCAAAGCCAAGGGGAAAATGGTAAAAGATTAAGAGACTATACAAGTGCTATAAGACAAATACCAAAGGTAACACATGGACATATTAGAATATTGGATAAGAAAGATTATAAGAAATCCATTTTTTAATTTTTAAAAACATTTTATTGACACATCCATAAATATAGGAAATAAATCATGATCCCAATCCCTTACCACCACCTCCTTTCCTTCTCACAACCCTCCTTCCACCGATTCCCTTCTTCTTTCCAACTAGTTTCCTTCTATTTTGATGTCATCATCTTTTCCTCCTATTATGCAGGTTTCCTTTAGGTAGTGTCAACTGCTGTGAGGTCATGAATATCAAGGCCACTTAGTGCCTGGAGGACAGCGTTGTAAGCACTCCTCCCCTTTCCTTTGGCTCCTACATTATTTCTGCAATCTCTCTCACCATGGTCCCTGAGCCTTGGAGGGTGTGATAGAGAGGTCTCACTTAGTGCTGAGCATTCCACTGTCACTGCTTCTCAGCACTTTGGACAGTTTTCCGTCATCCCAGTGGTCACCACCATCTGAAAAGAGAAGCTTCTCTAAGTGAAAGTGAGAGTAGAATTAATACATGAACATAAACATAAATGTTTAGAGGGCAGTTTGGTGGGCATAATATACCCATTTAGTGGAACAACTGCAGTAGTTTCCCTGCTAAGGCTTATGAGCTCCTTAGCTACAGGCTTTTGACTAGGTTTTCAGTATAGGGCATGAATTCCCTCCTGTGGAGTGGAGCTCAAATTCAATCAGAGAGCAGTTGACTTTCTCCCAAAGAGATATACCAACCAGTTGGTATATTTAGCCTGAATGGCCAGCTGTAAAGCTTGCAGGGTTCACTGCTGGCTAAGACCATTGATGACTTTTATCCTCCCAAAGGCTGCTTGCTGCACAGCTCTTTCCATACTGACAGCTAGTTATTAGGAGGAAGCTTCCAGCTCAGCTCCAGCTTGATTTCTCAGTGACCTGCAGCTTATGCATGTGGAGTCTTCAGCAATAGAGTCTTACCATCTCATTCTCATGAGCAACCAAGAGCCTTGGCAATGGCCTATAATGTTTTGGGGTATTAGGAGCCTCACTGGCCAACAACTTGCTGGAAGGTATTTCACTCCAGCACTGAAATTTTTCTAGTAACAACCTATGGCTTCTGGGTCCAAGAGTATCCATGTTCATAAGATGCTTCTACCCAAACTTTTTTAACATGTATGTTGTTACCTAGCAAGGAAGTACATTCTATATGAATTATTCATAACATCTTAATTATTAACTTATTGATAGCTTCCATAATCATAAACCATAAACCATTATGAGTTCCTTCCCACCCTCATCATATCTCATCCCCCTCTCATTTCATCTGTTTTGTTTCAGTGTCATCATATTTTCCTCCCATCATGTGTAGGTATTATCAAGCACTGTGCAGTCATGAATATCAAGGCCATTTTGTGTCTGGAAGTTTGCATTGTAAGCAGTCATACCCTTCCTTTGGCTCTTACAATCTTTTTACCACCTCTTCCACAATAGACCTTGAGCCTCTGGAGGTGTGATAGAGGTGTCCCAGTGCTGAGCACTCCACTGTCACTTCTTAGCCCTATGGTGACTTTTGAGTTATGCCAGTGGTCACTGCCATCTGAAAAAGAGAAGATTCTCTAGACAAGAGTGAGAGTAGCATGGTTATATGGGCATGAACATTTGAAAAAAGTGGTTATAAGACAGTTTGGCTGGCATAATATATGCATTTAGCAAGACAACAACAGGTGTTACTCCCCTAGGGCTCATGGCCTCCACCGCCATAGGCTTTTGACTAAGTCTTCAGTATCAGACATGTATTCCCTCCCATGGAGTGGGCCTCCAGTCCAATTAGAGAGAAATTGGTTTTCCCACAATAGATGTGCAAATATTGCCTCAGTTGGCTCATTTGGCCTGGCTGGTCAGTCTTAAGGCTTGCAAGGTCCACTGCTGGTCATTTCCTGGGAAATGTCTTTGGTGCATATATCTCCTCTCCTCTCCTCTCCTCCCCTCCTCTCCCCTCCCCTCTCCTCCCCCTCCCCTCTCC
>PVHP010037993.1:0-17118 GCA_004024765.1 Zapus hudsonius | reverse complement strand
AGCGACGCCCTCTCGGAATTCCTTCTCTGAATTCCCTCCCGTAAAACCTGCTCTCAGGCTGCTCTCTGGACAGCACATGGACTGGGGTTTACAATGACACTGGTTCCAGGGAGTTTGGTTCCAATGGGGATTCACCTTGAGCTAATTGTGGGTTTTTAGACTTCTGAGAACTGGAGGAAAGGTTTTTGGAGTGGAGTTCGGGGAGAGAGGGAGGGAAGAAGGGCTGTGCACACAGGCCGGTCCTGCCTTGACCCGGTCCTCTCACTTCCTTAGCATACATAGTGGGAATGCAGGTGGACAGCCAGATTTAGAGGAACATGCGGCAGAGGCCGGAAGGTTCTGGAGCACAGGAGCCTCTGTCCATGTGAGGTTGGGGGCTCCACGCTCCCGCGTCCAGCTGTGTTTACCAGCCGGGAAGCTGTCTGCACCCAAGGCTGAGGGACTTATGGAAGCTCAGTGTGTGGGCTTCTTTGATGAAGTCACCCAACACTAGCTCACCTGCCACATCCCTTGCCCCGAGGGCAGGGGTGGGGCTGAGGGTGCCACTATCCATCCTGCAGCTATCCAGGGCTACCAAGGCTTACCCAAGGAGCGTAAATTATAAAGTTGAAAAGTGCTTATTAGGAACAATAAAAGATGCTCTTCTCACAGCTGTCATTCAGGAAATGCCAAAGGTTTAAGCAGTGCCAGGAGCCAGGGGTAAACACCAAATGTACATTTCTATTGAACCACTGTGTCACAGGAGGTCCAAATAGATGGTCAAACGCAAATTGCACTGTGGCATTTGAAATGTTTCCCACGACTTGCCAAGTCCCCACAGCCTGGCCAGCTTTCTAAGGCAAAGGGACATTTTACCCAGTGTATATAGTTTTCAGGCCTAGGACATGAGCTGACTGCCTCTTGGAGGTAGGACTGAGCTCACAGGGGGTTGACTTATCCAAAGGAACTTGCTCATGGGTGCAAGGCTCTGTCTCAGGCTCAGGACTGCTGGCTCCAGGGCTTTTCCTGTGCCCTGTTCTTGTTCTTCTGGAAGTTACTTAGTCCAGGACATGCCCAGTTATTGACTGGCACACAAAGGCAGTCACTTGTGAGTCAGATGTGGTGGCACACACTTTTTAAAAAATATATTTTATTCATTTTCAAGCAGATATATATATATATATATATATATATATATATATATATATATATATATATATATATAGAGAGAGAGAGAGAGAGAGAGAGAGAGAGAGAGAAAACACCAGGGCCACCACCTTGTGGGTCTGGCTTATGTGGGTACTGGGGAATTGAACTGGTGGCCTCAGGCACTGGAGCCAAGTGCCTTAACCGCTGAGCCATCTCTCCAGCCCGGCACACACTTTTAATCCCAGCATCTTGGAGATAGGGATAGAGAATGGCTGTGAGTTTGAGGCCAGCCTGGGACTACAGAGTGAGTTCTAGGTCAGCCTGGGCTCGAGTGAGACCCTGCCTTGAAAAAACAACAAAAACAAGAAATAAGAAAGAAAAAGTCACTTTGGATTTGGTCCAATAGGTGCCTAGTTGCAGCCTTAGAGATTGCCCATGAATGTGGCCTGAGCCCTGAGGAATCCAGGCCACTGGACTCCAGACCTCAGAGCTCCTCAGGCTCCACACAAATGCCTTGGCCTGCACTGCTGAGACCCTCGGGCCTACCTCCCCTACACTAAACAGATGCCACACTTACCAAAGAGGTGCCAGTGCTATAGAAGGAAAGCCAGAGCTGTGAGACATTTTCTACCTGAAAAGACTGATTTGTCACAGTGTGAAAAAAACACTGGCTCCTTCCTTCTCTGGTGACCTAGCTGAAGGAAGGCTCCACCTCAGGACAGGCCTGTTCAGCCCTGGAGGGTTGATGCACACTTGTGGAGAAACACTCTTGGAATTGGGCTGCTTGAGTATAATATGAGGCTGAACAGCTCCTTAAGCAAAAGGAATACTCTTCCTAGATTGCCAAGCGCCTGGACATGGCGGCCTCTTCTATACAGTGTTCAGACAGCCACAAGAAGCCAAAGGCAGATGTCCCAGCTGTCCAGCTCAAGGCTGGCTGCATGGTGGGGGGTGTCCATACAGAGGGACACAGTGCAGGGTACCGCTGGGTGGAGAGTAACCCAGATCCAGTTTCATTTCTAATGCTGTTTCCAAGCAAAAGTTGTCATAGTGCTAAACAGTATCAAAACCTGTCTTAAAAATATAGAACTAGATGGGCTGGAGAGATGGCTCAGCGGTTAAGGCACTTGCCTCCAGTGCCTAAGGTCCTGGGTTCAATTCCCCAGTACCCACATAAGCCAGACCCACAAGGTGGTGGCCCTGGTGTGCGCTCTCTCTCTCTCTCTCTCTCTCTCTCTGCTTGAAAATGAATAAATAAAATATTTAAAAATATAGAACTAGAGCTGGAGAGATGGCTCACAGTTAAAGGCGCTTGCTTGCAGAGCCTGAGCCTACATAAAGCCAAATACACAAAGTGGCACATGCATTTCGAGTCAGTTTGCAGTGGCAGGAGACCTCTGTCTCTCTCTCTCTCTCTCTCTCTCTCTCTCTCTCTCTCTCTCTCTCTCTGACTCTTTGTGTTGTGAGAACTTTTCCTGGGGTGACTCAAACCTACATCTTCTCCCCAGATAGGGCACAAACGACAGACCAAAAGATGAGTCCACCAAAACCAGTTTGGTGAACCAATGAATTTATCGGGGTTGCTTACAGGAGCAAAGCTATGACACAAGCTCAGCCGAACCACGAGAAGTCTCATCCCAACATGGATGACGACCTCCCCATAGCTGCTTCAACTCCAAGGCAACAAGTACATCACCAGAGCATCCAGATCAGAAGCTGAGCACAGTGGCTCATTCTATGAGGCTGATGTAGGGGAATCACTGTGAGTTCTAGACAGAGAGTTCCAGGTCAGCTTGGGCTAGAGTGAGACTCTGCCTCGGAAAATATATATATATATATATATATATCTCCAATTCAAGTTGACTGCTACTGAGGACTTCACACTTTCCCACAACACTGACTTCCTCATAGATAACTTTAAAGCACAGTTTTAAAATGGGCTGGAGAGAGAGATGGCTCAGAGGTCAAAGGTACTTGTTTGCAAAGCCTGATGCCAGGTTTTGTTTCCCAGGACCCACGTAAAGCCAGATGCACAAAGTGGTCTGCCCTGCCTTTTGTTTGCAGTGGTAGGAGGCCCTGACATATCTACTCTCATTCTCTCTTTCCCTTGCTCTCCCCCATCTCTCCTTGCTAATAAATAAATGATACCAAAAGCGGAAAATCTTCCAGTATGTAGTAAAAAAGTCAGTTCCTATTTATTGCTTATTTATTTCACTTTAGTGTTATTTACTCTGAGACACACATTATTGTAAACATTCAGAGCTGTTAACCCATTTAACCTGAGGCTCATTATACACAATTGCCCTTCCCTAGCCTTTCTAATGGCAAAGTAATTAGAAGCTGAATGCTTGATGGTTATGTTGAGAAACTGCACTGCAGCCTCCTGGATCTGATTTGCATAGAGCCTGCAGCCCGCAGAGCTGCCAGACTCGGTGACCTATCTGCAGTTGGGTGCCCACCAATTAACTGCACAGCCCTATTCTCCCATGGACTAGAGATTGTTACACCTGTCCATCAGTGAGCCTCCACTCCTCCCGTCTCAGCTGAGTGAGCCTCTCCTGGGACTTTCAGCACTGTTGCTCTCTGCTCAGACGGACCAGAATGCCAAGCCTCCATCCTGTTAGAACTGAGAGCAGAGCCTTGGGCTCCACAGTCACCATTTGTGTTTTGTGTGTGGTATATGTGCATATATGCACGTCCATATGTATGTGGGCACGTGTGTGGGTGTGGGTGTGCGTGTAGAGGTGAGAGGTTAATGGTGGATGTCCTCAGTCACTGTCCACCTTATTCTTGAGACACAGTTTCTCACTGAACCCAGAGCTCACTGATTTGAACAGCTAGCCAGCAAGCCCTAAAGATGTCCCTGTTTCTGCCTCCCCAGCACTGGGGGTGTACACCACTACACCCAGTATTTTTTATGGGTGCTGGGGATCTGAACTCAGGCCCTCGTGCACTTTACCCACTGAGCCATCTCCTCAGCCAAATCACCATTTTTATGTCAACTTCACCCATTATATTGGCCTAGTTAAAAACTTTGACAGTCATTTATCTTTACTACTATGTTGACCTGTTTGGGGTCGAATATGAATGCATAGACATTAAGCTTATCCCAAAAAGGAAGGTTTGTTTTTGTTTGTTTGTTTTGGATAGAGTCTCATACTGTAGTTCAAGCTGGCCTAGGATCTCTATGTAGACCAGGTTTTCTTAAAATTTACAGAAATACTCCTACCTCTGTCTCCCCAAGTGCCGGGATTGTAGGTATGTGCCACCACACCCACGTGTTTGTGATTTTCTGTACAGAAGTACCTCTCAGGAAATAGAATTGCAATGTCTCCCTCAACAGCAAAGAAATCCAATACACACTTAACATTTTCTTCTGTAGATAGGATGTGGTGGTTTGGATCAGATGTTCCCCATGAACTCGGTTTTGTAGCTTGGTCCACAGCTGATGGTAATTGGGGAGGTGGAGCCTTGAGGAGGTGTCCTGGGTTGGATCTTGAGGGTTATTAGCTTGTCAGTATTTGCTCAGCTCACTTTCTTGCTGTTTGCACCTGCTCTGGCAGAAGTGATGTCCAGCCTCTGCTCGTGCCATCTTTTCCCTGCCATCATGGAGTCTCCCCTCAAGACTGTAAACCAGATAAATACTTTCCTCTCATAAGCTGCTTTGGGTCAGGTGTTTCGTTCCAGCAATGAGAAGGTAACTACAACAGGAAATTGGTACCAGGGGAGTGGGATCAGGCTAGAACCTGATTGTGTGGCTTTGGGTCTTTTGGGACTGTTTGTGGGAGGAATGTGAAAGGATTTGAAACCTTGGCCTAAGAGACGTCCTACAGTGTTATAAGGAAAGTTTGATGGATCATTCTGGTCAGAGTTGAGAGACCTAAATGTAGAAAGAACTATGGTCTGTGCGGGCTGTTTATGAGGGGACAAACGAGCTTTGTCTGGACTGAGCTCGAGGCAGTTTGTATGAGAGGCTTCTTGCAGTCCTCCCACGTCCTGAGAACTCGTGCAGGGTTGTGTTGCATAGAAATGGTGTGAGAAGATGGATAAGGCATGGGAAGAAATGGAAGTCTGGCTGGAGCCTGCAACCTGTTTCAGCTGCAGTTGAGATTGGGCCAGCTGTTTTGCATTGGGACAGCAGAAAGATGCCGACTCTTGAAGAGAGAGGGCCTAAAGGCTGAAAGAGTTTTCCTGCTCTTCAAAGTTATCTTTACCCCCCTCAGATTAATAACTTGGTAGTCCGCCTGGTTCTGTGGGGGTCTAGCAGATGCAAGAAAGAGAGGGTCATTGACTTTGGAAATGGCCACTGGATGATGTGAAGCAGGGTTGTTGGGAGTCCCTGTGTGGAGGCTGGATGGAGCCATGAGGATAAACTGGGTTGCAGTAGAGACCCTAGAATTGTTTTGTTTTGTTTTGTTTTTTGAGGTAGGGTCTCACTTTAGCCCAGTTTGACCTAGAATTCACTCTGTAGTCTCAGGGTGATCTCCTACCTCTGTCTCCCCAGTGCTGGGATTAAAGGCATGCACCACCACACTGGGCTCAACTCTAGGATTTTCTTGAGATGTCAGGACTGTGGAACAGCTGCCTAGGAGAGCTGCTGGTGAGGGATGGAGTGTTCCCCAGGCTGTGAGCAGCCCAGCTGGAGGGGTGGAGTTGGAACTTCAGACTTTGCCACTGGTTGCAGATGTTCAATTTGGAGCTATGGGATTTAACGTTTGCCCTGTTGTTTTAGATCTTGTATTGGTTTGGTCTTAACTTTTGCAGTGTGAATATTTACTCCTGACCCTTACATGGGTTTGGTTTTATAGCTCGCAGTTAAGAGCCGGTGGACTATGAGTATATTTGAACTGTATTGAGATTGAAAAAGCTAAATTGGACTAAATACACTGTGTTTTCCATCGTGGATGGTCACCAGTCAGGGGTAGAATGTGGTGCCTTGCATCAGATATCCCCTGTAATCGTGTAATGGTGGTAATGTGGGAGGTGGATCCTGGCTGAGGCGGGTTGCTGGAGGCGGGGACTTTGAGGTTTTTAACCCTCAGTTTGCCAGTGTTAGTTCAGCTCACTCTCCTGCTGCTGTTTCCACCTGCTGTGGCCGAGGTGATGTCCAGCCTCTGCTCACGCCATCTTTCCGCCATCATGGAGCTTCCCCTCAAGACTAAGACTGTTAGCCAAAAGTAATTCCTTTCATCCCACATGTTATTTTTGGCTGTGTGTTTCATGACTACAACAGAGGAGCCAAAGCCGCTGGCTGCACAGACACAGATGACAGAGTGAATGAGCCAAGCCCCTGGCTCAGAGCCCTGCACCACTGCAGGCCAGCCTTGTGAACTCCGGTGGAACTCAGGTTCTCAGTCTCACAGCCATGATGAAGCCAGGAGGAAAAGTGTTAGAAGGGGTGACTCTTCATGCCTTTGGGGCTGGGCTTCCTAGAAAGTTGGACTCCTGATTTGTGAGGGATTCCCCAGCTGCCCAGGAAGAGTGTTAGCCCCTAGAATCCTGCGCTCACATAGGCAGACACGGAGAGACACCCTGGCTGGAGTGGAGAACAGCACCCGGATGTGGCTTTGGAGCTGTGGGATCTGCAGCACATGAAAAGAGACTTGTAATCCCTAGTTAACAGTTCCCCAGTCCAGAGTTCTTTTATGTCAGACCTACCTATTCAAACAAGCGTAGCCCCCAGCTATTCCTGAGGCTTCGCTACTGCTTCAGGAGAACTTGTTCTGTTCCCAGGGATCCTCAGGATGTGTTTGTGCATGACTGGCCGCCATTAAAATTTCTTAAGTCTGGGCTGGAGAGATGGCTCAGCCGTTAAGGCACTTGCCTCCAGTGCCTAAGGCCCCAGGTTCAATTCCCCAGTACCCACATATGCCAGACCCACAAGGTGGTGGCCCTGGTGTGTTCTCTCTCTCTCTCTCTCTCTCTCTCTCTCTCTCTCTCTCTCTCTCTCTCTCTCTGCTTGAAAATGAATAAAATATTTAAAAAGTTTTCTTACATCTGATAAACACGTGAAGGGAAAATAGCAGATTCTAGTAAAATGTGTTTCCCAGGTGGGGAACTCGTGGCAACTAACAACCCAGCAGTTGGGTTGGGTGTATTGTTGGCAGACTGGTGTTGAGTGGCATGCTGGTGTGCAGAGTTTAGGGCTGAGGTGGAGGGTGGAGCTGGCATGGGGAGGGGCAGAGCCATTTGTAGCTGGGAGAGTAGGGGACAGGGCACTTGTCTGCGGAGGTGTCTGTAGAGCCACCCTGCTGTCTCGGGGCCTGAGCCTTGGTTCACCCAGCGCCTCCTCTAGAGCTAGAAAATTTTCTCTGCCCAGTACTTTATCCAACCGTGATGTTCCCAGGGAGCCATGGCAGTACCACCTTGTGCCCACATGTCCTGTTAGGTTCTTCACGTAACCCCCTTCAAGGTCGGCAAGGTGCCTTTTCCCATTTGCCAGTGTTGGAACTGAGATCTTGGAGCATAGCTGAGCCTAGAGCCTTGGGGGAATTCGCCCTCTGGGAGCGTCCCTCCCTGTACCCCAGCATGCATCATCGCCTGCCCCCGAGTTTTTACAGCTTTTATTTATCCACAGGGGAGCATCCAGCCTTGCCTCTTCTGTTTCCCTGTGGAACCCTGAAAGGAGACACCCTTCCAAACATGCTCAAGGACAAAGGTGACTAGAGTGTGCTGACCCCATCTCTGGAGACAGTACCCTGAGGTTCAGAAGGTGCACATGGCAGCTTAGAGGCAGAGCTGGGTACACTTGGGGCTCCTGACCCTCACCCTATCCTGAGAGCTGTGAGGACATCCCCTCCTGGTGTCACGAGTGCTGTCTGTAGAATTCATGGACTGGCCAGGTGGACAAACTCACACAAACAGGAGCAAAAGGCATCTGTGGGTACAATCGAAGGCTGTGGTTTCGGGGCCTTTATCTGCCAGCTCAACCTCCCACTGTGGGAGTCAGTCGACAGTGCTCGGCAGGTTGCAGAGGGCTGGCTGGGGCCTCTTGTCCCTGTTTAGCTCTGTTCCAGGAAGCATGAACTGTGTTGAGGACCCCCACTAACCAGACACAGGGTGGCAGAGGCACCATCC
Organism: Zapus hudsonius; assembly: GCA_004024765.1. Classification (NCBI taxonomy): domain Eukaryota; kingdom Metazoa; phylum Chordata; class Mammalia; order Rodentia; family Dipodidae; genus Zapus; species Zapus hudsonius. Next base: position 8,913 of record PVHP010037993.1, on the reverse strand, counting down.
TATTCCCAGGGCAGTGAACCTATGTCCTGGTTTTGATTGTGCTCAGGGATTCCCATGGAAAGCATAAATGTTTATCAGACAGTTCCACACCCTGGAATCCAAGGGAACCTGGAAAGCTACTACTCCAAGCAGGTACGTATCTTACGTAAGTGGGTTTCCAGGCAGAGCCTCAGGAGGACAGGCCCCAGAATAAGCCTGGGTTGAGGGCATGAGCTTACAGCATTGATTCTCCCTGGGGTTCCACCATTGGGCCATGTGAATTGAGCCTGGGGCCTTTCTGAGGCTCCATGGCTGTATCAGGAAAATTCTGTAAGGATTAAAGAAGCTGCTTTCCTCAGAGCTGTTTGTATAGCACCTGTCATATGCACAAGCCTGGGGTACATGGTGGCCTTTGTGAGAGGGGGGCAGGAGGCTGAGCCCACACTGGGGCTGGATGGTTTGGGAGGCCTCGGGCAGGACAACAGAAAGCTCTCTAGTTAATGACAGCTTCACGTCTGTTCGCAGCCAGATCAGCTTGTCCTCCAGGGGCTTCTGGATATCTTGTCTGTTGTTGGGGTTCTGTTAGGACAATCCAAGTGCAGTCCCATTCCCCCATAGCAGCTGGAGGCACTGTCCTGGTTGCTAGGGGGAGGGGCGGCTGCAGAGCAACCAAGAGGCAGTGCCAGGCTCATCCAATCACAGCCTGCTTTATGGCCACTTCTTCAAACAGCCTCAGTGAGCAGAAAAATCACACAAGTCAGGGACCACTGCTGGGGCTCAGGAGTTGGCGCTGACTGAGGAAGGGTGCTGCCTCACTCTCAGCAAGCAGTGGCTCTCTTCTTTCCTTCCTGCAGGGCGTCCCAGCCAGCATCACGTTCTTCAGTCCCTCCGGCCTTAAATACAGCCTTGGGTATATTCAGGAGTTATCTGGTGACAGCTTTGACCGAATTAAGGTATGGTATCCTGTGGACTATGTGGACTTTTCTCTTTGCTCAGTATGCCAGTTGAGTCGCACTGCAGGCCTGGCAGCTGCCCATCTGTAGAGTTGGAAGACCTCACAGGCTGCTGATGCTCTCTGAGTCTGCTTCCTCATTCTAACCTGGGAATGACTCTCTTTTTAGTGTCTGGCCTCAGGGTCCTTCCTATACTCCTGAACTAACCATAGAAACATTCTTCTAAGGCTAAGCATAGTCCGCCCTGTAGGAATAGTAAATCTAATCTCCTACTTTGAAGGACCACCTCTGCCACACAGGAGAGGGATTTCTCAGAATAAGTGATGGATTTTTCTAATGTGGCTATATCAGCATCTAAGGCTATCCTGAGGGCCTGGAGAATAAGGGCTGACGTCCTGGTACCCAGGGCTCCTGGAACACTGATGCCTAGGAGAGAAGATACTAGGGCAGCTGTGAATACCTCCCGCTTATCCCTATTCTTAGGTTCTAGGAGGTGGAGGACTTTTTCTTCGGAATAGTAGGTGATTTTAGGAATCAATTGTACCAGAATGTAAAAAATCTCAGGTATTACTAAAGACCTGGGTACAGGAAGTTAGGCCAGTGTGTAAGCCCACCAGACATTATCTGGGGGAATTAGATATTGGGTCCCCCCTGTTATATTTTGGACTTTGTCACAGAGTCCAGTATGTTTTGATGATGGCCGGCCCAAGCAGAGACCTTTTCCCATGACTGACTGTAAAGTGATTTTTCTTTACCAGATTGTTGTCACCTGTATTCTTGGTCACCAAGGGAGAGAGTATAGTTTCCCACGATTGTAATTTCCTCATAAAAAGGTGGCTTTGTCCATAACCAGCAGGTCTCAGTGAGGGAGGGCTTAGAAGCATTTAGTATCAGGTTGGTGGCTTGTAGTAGGTCACAGGGTCCTTGACTAGGGAGGGCACTTGTGGGCGAGTGGCCCTGGGCATGGGGTCCTGCCAGGAGAATTAGTGGGGAGTATGGTGGGTGAGCCGTGTTGTCAATGGGGTTGGCCTAGGTAGTGTTTGAGAGTCCATTTTAAAGATTTTATTAGGTCCCAGGGATATGGTGGGTCTTTTCACACTGATAACCTGATATTGAAAAGCACCCCCGGGTCTTGGGGGCAATTCTCATTTGGGGTTTGTAGAGGTGAAGGCCCCAAGTTTTTCCAGTTTCCCAATCTTTTGTCTCTCGACCTTTGTCGGTGAATTGTATTAGAAGCACCCTGCTTTTTTTCCCCCTCAGGTCCCTGTTGTTTCTATTCCACCCTGATTAGATCTGACGCTGGAGGTTCTCACCAAATGTGTCCAGTGGACTCAATTCCCATGCTGCACAGAAAAAATATGTTGTTCCACCACATTTGTTTGGGGGCCCTAGATAACCATGGCCGTGGCAGACAAAAATGATCATTAGAGCCTGATGTGTGTCCTGGTCCTGTATAAATGTGACGAGCCTGGGTTACTGATGAGGAGTCTTACAGGGTGGATGCCAAGGTCTCTGTCCTGTGCTGCTGGGATTTGAGCCCTGACCCCACAGCTCGTGTCTGCTCTGCGTTCCTGAAGGATCTAGATCCATCCTGGTAACCCTGCTCTCCCTGCTCCACCAGAATCCCTGAAAGTGATGCCCAGCTGTCTACAGCTGGAGCCTCCTGCCCTGCATGCTCCTGGGTCCTGGGTAGCAAGCGCTCAGTGAAGGTGCCATGAGGTGATAATGAGATGGTGGCTGCCCAGGTATCTTGCAGACAACAAATCTGGTTTCAGATTACCTGGTGATGTCATTCATGTAATGACATCACATGAGAAGTGGCTCCCTAATGAAAGGGCTGACTGGCCGAGCGCTGCTGACCCCCGTCGTCTCTTCCCCCTTTGCAGTTTGTAGCCATCGGGCCCACCACAACTCGTGCTCTGGCCGCCAAGGGCCTGCCTGTGAGCGGCACAGCAGAGAGTCCCACGCCACAAGCCCTGGCCACTGGCATCAGAAAGGCCCTGCAGCCTGACAGCTGCTGCTGAAGCAACTGCCACCTTGGGCCCATGGGTGAGGGCAGATTGCCATTGCCTCGGGGATGGAGCCGTCACTGTCACCTCCCTCCCTGGAGCGGGAGCAGCTAGAGCCTGGATGGACTCAGCCCACGCACACAGCACTGCCCTCCTGGAGAACTGACCAGTACACACAGGCTCCAGAGCCTGCAGGAGCTGCCGTGCCTCAGAGAAAAGAAGCTACAGAAATCACACTGGTGACTTGTTAGTATTTTCTGTGTGGTGGGAAACAGACATGTCCCCTTCTGATGACAAAGAAACCTAATATAAAGGACGATTTTACTGTTTTGTCATTCTACAAAAAATATGAGCCAGGCATGGTGGCACAACCCTGTAATCCAGCACTCAGGAAGTGAATCAGGATTGTGAGTTTAAGACCAACCTGGGAAACATAGTAAGACCACGTCTCAAAAAAACAAACAAAAAAAACCCCACAAAGATATAAAGTTCCTATTTGTTTGCTGTGGGAGTTTTAACTCCCATACAGATTTTCTTTCGTTGAGACACACCCTTGTAGCACTGTACCTCGGCATTTGGAAGCTGGGTCAGGATTTACTTAAGAGTGTGGTATCCTGAGAAAGGCTCTGAATGTCCCCAGACTATTTTACCTATTTACGAAAAGCCCGTGGGCTGAGATGGGAAGATCCACGTGCACTTGCAGGACGTGTCTCAGGTCAGGCCGTTCACATAACCAGCTCTGTGCAAAAGGCTTGATTAATAGCCTGAAGTTCACCGACCACCCCGTTGTTCGCTGCTGCAACATCAGAATCACCAGCCACCAAGCCATCTCCCCAGTCCCTAGTCTTATTTTGAAAATACACTTAAGACTTAGGAAAGCTATAGAAAGTATTTGCTCTGACAATTGTTCCAGCTTACGTTTTATTTTATTTTTTAAATATTTTATTCATTTTACAGGCAGATAGATACAGAAAGAGAGAGAGAGAGCACCAGGGCCACCACCTTGTGGGTCTGGCTTATGTGGGTCCTGGGGAATTGAACTGGGGGCCTTGAACTGGAGGTAAATGCCTTAACCGCTGAGCCATCTCTCCAGCCCCCAGCTTACATTTTGAAAAGTATTTTTATTTGTGAGCATAGAGCGGGAGCCTGGGCACACCAGAGCCTTCTTACTGCTACAAACGAACTCCAGACGCATGCTTCACTTTGTGCATCTGGCTTTTTGTGGGTACTGGGGAATCAAACCTGGACTGGCAGCCTTTGCAAGCAAGTGCCTGTAACTGCTGAGCCATCTTCCCAGGCTCAGCTTTCATCCTTTTTTTTTTTCCGCTTTTCAAGGTAGGGTCTCGCTCTAGCCCAGGCTGACCTGGAATTCACTATGTAGTCTCAGGGTGGCCTTAAACTCACAGCAATCCTCCTACCTCTGCCTCCAGAGTGCTGGGATTAAAGGCGTGCGCCACCTCGCCCGGCTCAGCTTTCATTCTTTTAGTTGACCCTGCTGCTTGGAAATTAAGCTGGATGCCACCAAGAGAAATTCATTCTTCTGTGTTACCTCTGAATTAAGAGTGACTGACCCGGGTCAGCATCCTTTTTACCCACAGAATAACTCTACGGATTGGGTCCTATTGTTTACACTTTAGAGACCAGGAAAGTGTTGAAGGGGTTAAATGCCACACACAAGGTGAGTGACTTGGGCCAGCTCCAGGCAGCGTGACTCAGCTGGGCAAGGGCCAGCTCCAGGCAGCGTGACTCAGCTGTGCTTGTCCCGGGGAAGCAGCAAGTCCAGGTGCACCAGTGTGATAACAGTGAGCTCATCGGTGCCAAATTGAGGACAGGCAGCCCCCACATCCCAGGGGAGAAACAGGAGCTGCCCAGAACAAGGGCTCCCAAGTATCACACACACACATCAAGAATGAGGGGGAGGTTGCAGCCAGCCAGTTCTACTGCGTGTTGGTGGGCAGCACGAGACACGCATGGACCGGTGGTCATGTACTAGTTTCCAGCAAGAATTCTACAAACAGTAAATAAAGGGGTTCTACTGGGTCCATTATTTTCAAGACAGTCAGGGAGTTCAGAGAAACCACTGTGCACGTCAAAATGACCGGGTGGCCAAGGTAGAGCTCACAGCTCATCTTCCCCATGTGTGCCCTCATTCCTGCGACATTTGAAACCCTTTCTCACAGGAGGCGGAATCGAGTATTCACACAGCACTATTAGCCACTTTTCAGTTGCTGTGACCAAGTCACCTGACAAAGGACTCGAGGAGAGCAGGTTCCTTTCGGCTTATAGTTTCAGTCCAAGACAAGGAAGGGAAGTGGTGTGATGCCTTCTAGGGGTCCTTGGTTTGCTTTTCTCTGCCGATTAAATTAATTGGCAGGAAAGTGTTAGGGGGAGAAAGCAGATTCCTATATGAGGAGGGGTTTCCAGAATTGGAAATAAACTTGATAACTTTTACTGAATGGGGAAGCCCACCCAGTCAGAGTCTGTGATTGGTCAGCTTGAGTGAAGGTGAAAGGTGCTGGTTGGTCCATAACGCACCCAGTACTAAGCAGGTCCCAAAAAGCCCACAGAAGGAGCCCAGCAAGCCAGGAAGAGGAAGTCACCCTCTTGGCCATCTTGGGTTGCCACGGGCCCCCTTTCCTATCTGTCTACCTAGCCACGGAAACTGACTAGCTCCTGTGGTGCCTCATTGGCACGCATGATGGGAGGGCAGAGCAGAAAGCAGAAAAGCAAGCTAGAATCAGGTCAGCATCTAGTGACCTGCTTCTGCCTGCCAGGCTCTGCCTCCTGTCCTAAAGCCTCCATAAGCCTTCAAAATAGCACCACCATCAAAACCTCTCATTCAAAACATGAGCCTGTCCAGATTCAAACCATACCATACCAGGATTCATCCTCCAGGACCACAACCTATCAGCTGCCTCCCTTTCTGGGCCTGCAGGCTGAATGCCACATTCTTTTTTTTTTTTTTTTAATATTCATTTTCAAGCAGAGAGAGGAGAGAGAGAGAGAGAGAGCGCACCAGGGCCACCACCTTGTGGGTCGGGCATATATGGGTACTGGGGAATTGAACCAGGGGCCTTAGGCACTAGAGGCAAGTGCCTTAACCGCTAAGCCATCTCTGCAGCCCTGAATGCCACATTCGTAAGGATGGCCTTCAAAGCTCCTTACCTCAGGCTGCCTCACTTCCTGAGGCCTGTCCTTGACCACACTTCCCAGTCATCCAGAGCCCTATGAAGCCAAATGTACATTGCAGTTTAAAAAAAATCATTTCAAGAAACAAGGTCCTTCAGTAATGGATTCGTCAAGCCCGCGGCTGGTCTCTTAGTCTGTTTGTGCTGCTGTGACAACAGTGCCTCGGACGGAGCAGGTCATAATAACGGAAATGACTCCAGGTCTAGGGGCCGGGTGCCAGCAGAGTCAGTGTCTGACGAGGGCCTGGTCTCTGATTTCAAGATGGGCTTGATCTCTGTCCTCACGTGCTCTCTGAAGCCCCTGTGTGAGAGCGTGAATCCAGGGCTGGTGACCTGCTCTAGAATACATACATTTGCGCAGCAAGAGGCCCCAGAGCCCATACCCACTCAGGAGCATGAGTCTAGCCGTAAGGAAGGATGCTTCCCCTCTAAGGTCCTCGCCCCCCAACACTGCCGCCTTGTGTGTGAAGTTGCAACATGCGTTTCCGAGGGACCTAAACATTCCAACCACAGTTGCTTCGTTCCCATAGAGATTGCTGGCGTGCAGTTTTCAAGCTCTGACTTCTAGAAGCACAGCCATTGCCCAGAGCTAGCAGAATGGCCAAGGCTACATCATTTTCCCCCCTTTTTGCACTTGGGATGGTGCCCAGGACCATGCACGTGCTAGACAAGCTTCTACCACCCTTTTGTACCAAATGAGCCCATGCTGGGCAGGGACCAACTCCTGGTGTCACTTCAGCATTGCAGGGACCTCCTTGCTGCTGCGGCATCAGCTGTGGGGCCACCAGGAACCATCCTCAGGGACACAGGGTTGTGCCCACCGCAGAAAGGCGTGAGAGGCAGAGAGCTGGCAGGCAGGTTCCACCCTAGGAGATGGCCTTCCCCCCACCTCAGACCTCTCCGGAGCCTAGCCAGCACCAGAAAGGTCTGTGTAGATGAGAGTGAAATCCAAGGGCTGGGGTGGAGCTCGGTTGGTAAAGTGCTTGCTTCACACCCATAAGCCCAGGGCTCAATCCTGGCACAGCATAAAGGAGGAATACAGTCCCGGAGGCACCTGATGGGGGGGAAGCATGGGGATCCGAAGTTCAAGGGCCGCCTCAGCTACATTGCAGGTTCCAGGACAGTTTGGGAAGCATAAAATACTGCCTTAAAAAAAAAAATCTGATCATTGAATGGGACTCCACACTGCCTTTAACTGGGGTGTTAACATTGACATTCAGGACCATACAGGGAACCCCTTTCTGTTGAGCTTCAAGTAACAAAAAAATACATGTTTTATGTAAGTCATAAATTTACGTTTTCCCTTTTTTCCTCACTGGTCTTAGAATGTATTGTTCCTCCACTAATTAGATAGTTTCTATAAAGAACAACAAAAGCGGTAAGAAAAGATAATAAAAAAGAGTCTGTAAAACAAATTAACACTTTTCAAACCCCAGGCCACTCAGGAAAAAGAAACTTAGCCAAAGGAGGACCAAACTGACATCCTGGTTTTACAATTACCGCCCAGCTGGGTGTGGTGGCACACACCTTTAATCCTGCCCGAGTTCCAGGTCACCCTAGACTACATGGTGAGCTCCAGGTCAGCCTGGGCTAGAGGGAGACCCTACCTCAAAAATAAATATAAAATAAAATTACAACCCTGTCAAGAGAGGCGTGGCAGTCTTGGGTAGCACCAAGGAAATGGGCAAACACCACCACACAAGTCAACACAGGAATGCCGTCCACAGGCCTTCAGCACATGGATGTAATTCCTGAGGCTGAGGCCAGAGGAGTTCTCACAGCTCTGAGAAAGGTGGCCCTGGGGTCTTCAAAAGCAGCTCACACTTCAGGCCTGGGTGAGAAATGCCTGTTAGCTTATAAAAGGGTCCTCAGCCCTGCTCCTTGAGGGGAGACAGGGGTGCAGCAAGGCAAGGGGGCCAGAGTCCAGGCTGGCCATGTTGCATCTGACACTGGTGCTCTGCTGGCTGGCCACCCCCCAGCCTGCCCAGCCCGAGATGCTCTTCCACAGCCGGGACCGTTCGGACCTGGAGCCATCCCCGCTGAGCCGGGCCAAGCCCATTGCTGACCTCCGTGCTGCTCAGGTAAGAGGGGACCCTCAGCACCGCAGTGCACACGCACACACATGCCAGGGTCTGGAAGGGCTGGGCCAAGCAGATGCAGAAGGCCCAGCAGGCTGGACTAGGCAGGAGCCCACAGGCCTTCCAGGTTCAAGCAGGACTCTGAGAATGTTCACTGTTTCTGCCGGGCTGGGAATAGAATCCAGGGCTTTGCATATGCTAAGCAAGCACTCTCCCATCCATTGAGCTATTGCCCCCCCACCCAGTCCCATGCTCAGATGCCCAGTGTACCCAGACAACAGTTTTAAATGTCAAAGGCCTTTACAGTCGGGCTTGGTGGTGCACATCTTTAACCCCAGCACTCCCACTTGGGAGGCTGAGGTAAGAGGCTCCCTGTGAGTTCAAGGCCAATCTGGGCTATAGAATGAATTCCAGGTCAGCCAGGGGTAGAGTAAGACCCTGCCTCAAATATAAACAAATAGGGGAATGGGGAAGATGGGTTTGTGGCTAAGGGTGCTTACTTGCAAAGCCTGCCTGCCAGGCTTTAATTCCCAAGCCATCCATGTAAGCTGGATGCCAGAAGTGGCATATGTGGTGTTTGTTTGCAGTGACAAGAGGCCTTTGCAACGTAAATAAATTCACAAAAATTTAAAAATGTCAAGGGTCTTTCTGAACATAAGTGTGTGATGCTGTCAGGGGCTTGGCTGCCCACTTCCCAGTCTGCCTA
>PVHP010037992.1:0-17064 GCA_004024765.1 Zapus hudsonius | reverse complement strand
ATATATATATATATATATATATATATATATATATATATATATATATATATATATATATATATATATATATATTGTTCTCCATTCTAAGGACCAATCAACATAAATATAATCAAGTTACAAATTGCTTACTTGTACAGAGAACAATAAACACATAGCTAAGAATTTTAAAACTAGGGAAACACTATTGGATTAGGGAAGATTCTAGAATAACTTGGGTAAAAATGATTGAGGATTCAGAGAAGGCATGATTTCAGTTATTAGTGTTCACTGTTAATTGCTAATACCATTCTTGTAAATAAACAGAAATCACCTCTTCTACAGCAAAGTATCTTTAAAAATGCCCTTCACATCACAATCTCAAATGAAATACATAAATAAAAATGGTCTTTCTATGTAATTTCAAAATCTACTATATGTTTATAATTACTTAATTCACAGTGGCATAGATAAAACAATACTGGCCACAAAACACTATGAAATTGCATATCATTTCTGAGTACATTTTGTTAAGATTGAAAATATACTCCAAGGAAAACCACTAAAGAAGTGTGACTAGAGTTTGTATATTAGGCCAATAAATATTGACAGCTCTAAAAATAATTCCAAGCTTGTGTGTGTGTGTTTTTTTTTTCATCTACAAACCTTGAAAGATTCATACAAGTTTACCAACTTGATAGCACCTGGAACCAGGAATAATGAAGGCCATAAGCACATCTTCTTGTTCCTGCACTGCGGGGACAAGTCTAACGATGTATTTTGCAGTATCTGTTTGACTGATCACCACACACCTGCTCTCGACACAGCATGGCTGGCGACATAGAACACAGTAAGAAAGTAGCATGGAGAAAATATATGGAAAGCACTCTTGCCAGAGTATCAGAAATGCATATTCTCAGTTTCTATAATGTTGTTCCACATTGTAATATCGCCTGTTCACTGTGGATAGCCAACCAGGAGTTTTTTGTTTTCACGATATTGGGATTGATTATGGTATCTGTATCATATACACTTAGTGTCTGTTCAAATAGTGCCATGTAAAATAGTAGGTAGGTTGTTCAGCAAACATTTGATCCCTGAATGAATGGAAGCTTTTCCATACCCGGATACATATGTGAACCATTTTTTCATACATTTAACAAACTATGTATCCTGAGTGAGTGTGCTGAATGAAAACTGATTACTGTCCCAAGGTCTTAATATGTCATAACTCTTCTCAAACTGATTGTGCTTTTGTCTTGTGGGGGAGAGAAGTGAGTTCATAACATTCACAGCTGTGAGCAGGTGTTGCATTCTTTCTCACCGAAACATTGGCATTTTAAAAGCAAACTCTCTACCCACTCAACTCATAGAGGTTTCTCCGGACTGTTGTGATTTTGCCTTATGATAATGACGGAGCTCAAGAGAAGTCTCCAATAATTTTATCACAGATACAGGAACCCATGGAGCTATCACTTCAAGTCTGGCTTTACTTAATAATCGATTTGATGTTTTCAAAGATTTTTATCCATGTATACATTGATCCTGTAAAGTATTTTCTTTCAAAATAAAACAGTTCCAATGTTGTATTTTTTTTATTTATCATTTTTAAGCAAAATCTCTCTGGTTTTTATGGATATGGTGTTTCTGGTCTCTCCACTGATTGGAATAGTATTACAGAACATTACATGCAGACAGCGAGCACCTAAGGTAATGATGAAAACAGCAGGCTCCTCAAATGTAGCTTGGGCTATCTATCTTTCCTTTGCACTGTTATTTTCTTTTGCAATTATAATCCATTCACAGAACATAAAACTTGTCTAACTCTGGCCCTAAGCAACCATGACTCTTTTTATGCAAAGAGATCTTTGTTATAGAGAAAATCAAGACTTAAACTATGGGGTATATTTCTTAGAAACAATAGAATTAAATTCAGATGAGCTCTCCACAGAGTTTTTTTTTTTTTTTTTTTTATGAATGATGCCAATGAGAAAGGGGTATACATTGACAGGCTTATGGATATTATTGGGCTGAAATGATCTAGAAGCCTGTCTCTGCAGACTTCTGCACTTAAAAAAATCTAAATTAATTACCTCTGGGGAGTCTGCAATGGGTCTTGGTTACAACTGAGGAAGAAAAGTAAATTTATGAGACTATCTGGCAGCTAACATCAATATTGTGTACTTTATAACTGCCAAGATGAGGTAAGTGGTCTGGAAGAGAAGTCTCAATGCAAGAAATGAAGGTGACAATTAGGCCATGATGGCTCAGTGGGTAAAGTGATTACAAAGCAAGCATAAGGACCTGAGTTCGGATCCAGGAACCTATGCAAATGCCAGGAGTTATGGCACACAATTGTAACCCCAGCACTGAGAATGCAGACAATGAGATTCCCCTAGAACTTGCTTGATTGCTTAAATTAATCAGTTTGCTCTGTCATCAGTGACATAACTTCAACAAGTAAGATGGAGGCCAATTGAAAAAGACACCTGAGTTTACTGAGGGTAGGGAGCCTTCAGCCTGGGGACCCAGCTTGCAGAGGGCAGGGAGCCTTCTGCCTTGGCACCCAGCTTGCTGAGGGCAGGAAACATTCCACCAGGAAGCCAACCCAGCTCTATGAGGAATCTGTTTGTATTTTTTCAGAAGGCAGCAAGAACTATGGACAATTGCAATTCCATTGACAAGACCTGAGATGATGGCTTACTCCCAAGCAGGAGATGAACCACCCCTACCACATCATCTGGGGCCCAAATGAAACCACAGAGGAAATGGTGATATGAGCAAGAGAGCTGTGTCCATAGGAAGTCGGACAACCTATGGAAGGTTAATAGAGACAGACAAGGAGGATACCCTCAAAATAGCCCAACACAGAAGAAACCCAGAGCCTGTTAAGACCTCAACAGTAATGCAGATTTAAAACTCAGCCCCCCCCTCCATATCTCAGGTTATTTTAAGGAAGAGGGGGCAGAAAGATTGTAAGGGCCATGGTTTGGGGAGTATCTGGAGGCATTACCTCCATCCCCCTCCCCCCTAAAAAATTGCTACTGCTTGTACAATTCGTAAATTCATAGCCCTCCAACCCATGGACTGTTCTAGCAATCCAACTATGGAGGGCAATCAGTCTATTAGATTGGGGGTTAGGAGAGAAATGAGGGCACCAACACAAGGCTTGTTCATGCAGTGTTTCTAATTATTAACAATAAATTAATAAAAAGAAAAAGACAACCAAAATTGATTCCCCCCACACAAACACACACACACATCTTGTACATGCATGTACACACACATATGAAGATTCCTAGGCACCACAAACACACACACACATACATACACACCCAAATTTAAAAAAAAGTTTGAAAATATGCATAATGAGTCGTGTCCTAAAGTCTATCCTCTGTCTAATGTTCATGTTGAAAGCATCTCTTCATTAACAGTGGAGTTATAACATCCTACTTTGTAATCACTGATTTTTTTTTCTGTTGAGAATGGGTAAAACATGCCATAGTCCAACACAATAAATTCTTTTGCCCATTTTTTGTTTTTTTTTGTTTCTGGAAGCACCAATAAAATAGTTGGCGCTTGAATGAAGGACACTTCCAAGTAAGAGTGGTGCCCCCTCACCAGTTTCTAGTCTATTGTCATAATTAGGGCTGTGTTCCCATTACTAGTGTCCTTATCTGGGCTTTGGGAGGGGAGTGTAGCTCCCTTTATGGCTATGGCTCCTCAGCCTAGTGATCAGCACATTGACTATCATCTTATTCAATAATTATTAGTAAGTCATGATCAGCCTGATGGGGGCCAGTGTGTCTCAGTCCTCCAAGCCCCAACCCATAAACAGTCCCAACTATGAATTCTGTGCAGTGGAATTCAGAAAGGATAAAAGCTAGGCAATTTTAAACCTACCAGGAAATATCTGACCTGCCCCTCACCATTGCAACAGCTTTCATATCCCTTCAATTTAGGTGGTGACTTGGCCAAAATGTTTTACAAATGAAACTGACAAAGCCCACACATTAATCCCCACACTCAGAAGTGCACACAAGCATACATGACCCTCCTGGGATCAACCACCCAGAGGGTGAGGAAAATCTTTTGAACACCGTCTAAGTATAATCCATGTCACAGAATCAAAGCATAAGCACAGCCATTGGACGGTTTGCATGGCTGTGGTTGAGTAAATAACTAATATAGCAGTGGACATAGACATACTATAAATTACATTTTATATCGAAAATCATACATTTTAGAGAAAATGTGACCAATCGTGAATAGTAAGAGAAGATAATGATACCATTAAAAACACAATTTTTTTTTGCTTTTAATCAATGTGTAAACTCCGAAATTTTATTATGATTTTACTAAATGTCAGAGATTATTCATTGATTTGTCTTTTTCTACCTCATGCTACTTATGTGTAAGTGGCAGTCCATTACCAGTCAAGGGCTTTTAAAAGAATCATGCCAGAGGGATTTATGTTTCAGGTTTATATTTTTTTTATTTTTTTTTTCTTTATTAAGCAGAGAGATACAGAGAGAGGGGGGGGAAACACCAGGGCCACCACCTTGTGGGTCTGGCTTATGTGGGTACTGGGGAATTGAACTTGAGGCCTTAGGCACTGGGGGCAAGTGCCTTAACCGCTAAGCCATCTCTCCAGCCCATCAGATTCATATTTTGTAACTTAATTACATTTTCCTTTCTGTCCCCTTTACAATGACTCAGATATGGTCAGTAATAATCAGTGAAGACACCCAGTGACTATGAGGTCTGCTTTCTGCAGGCTTCTCCATGGTATATTAACCAAAGGGTCTAAGAGTCCTGGGGAAGAAAGTGAACAAAGCTACATAAATTATCTATTCACTTATGTGTTGCTGTTCCTTTCCTCACTGTTCCAGTATCATCCTCATGTGACATGTATTCAATACTGTCTCTGAGCTCTTGGGAAGCATATGAACTAAGGAACATGAATGGGGACTACAGAATGCATTATACTCATGCTCTCTCCACAAGCACTTTGCAGTCAGGCAAAGTTAACACATTATAGTTAAGTTTAAAGTAAGTGTGTGTGTGTGTGTGTGTGTGTGTGTGTGTGTGTGTGTGTGTGTGTGTGTGTGTAACCCACTGAGTTAAATTAAGGTTGCCTCCATGAGCATGGGTGTGGGAAACTATTAATTCCTAGGGGTGGGTGGGATGCTTATGTGGGATGCTTGCTCCATTCAAAACAAACTGTTGATGGGACCATTATTGTGCAGATAGATAACCCCAGTTGCTGTGAAGGTGTAAGTTCAACAGTCATGTCAAGTCTGGCTTTCCTCATGGGCTCTGGAGATTGAATGCCATCATCATTATGGAATAAGCTATCTGTCCACCCTGACAGGTAGTCTTAATGATTTCTTGTGGAAAGAATGTCTGTCCTCAGTGTGCTTACAGTCTGATGGGACCATTATATATGTCCAGGGACAACTATTTATTACATATATTATATATGTCCAGGGACAATTATTTATTACAGAGTGCTCTGAGTCTATCATGGGGGACATTAGTCCAGACCCGGGAACTTTGATTTGAAGGAGTGTGGATGTTTACAGACTCCTGCTTCTCCACTGTTTTTAGTATCCTGCCTTATAGTGGGATGCTCCTGCCTCTATAAGCCATTCCCATACATTCTCAGAGGATCCTTTGTCTTTTCCTATGATCAACTTAAGAAAGGACAATACAATCACAACTACTGACAGGACCCAGCTGAGATTATCTCTTGCTAGCAATGCCTATTTTGAACCTCATTTGAGCAGTAATGTAAAACCAATGTCAGAGTTTATTTAGGGGTCTCTGCCCACTCTCCACAGGTATGGAGATTTCTCAGGTAAAAACAAAGATTATGCATAGTTTTAGCTGCTTTCTCAGGGAGAAATTCAGAAGAGGGTGTGGAGGACCATCTAAGCTGAGCCTCTAGCTTTACTTTTGCCTAAGCAATCCCATCTGGGCAGAAGAGTGAGGCTGTGTAGGGGAGCTTTCAGTACAATGTGCCTGGGTAGAGCTGCACGGGTTTCCCTCTGAAAGCAAGGGCAGGGGAAAACCGCAGCCACACAGAGGGCCTTTATTTCAAAGAAGCCAACTAATAAACTCCTCAAACAGAAGCCTGTTTGATGGCGAGTGAGAGAGAATGTGTTGGAAGACAGGAAAAAAAAATAAAAATGCTACAAAGAATTCCAACTGAAATTTCCTAATAGAGAGCTAATGTACTGAAAAAATGAGCTTGCTCCTAACTGGAAAGACATTGCCAAGAAGGAGAGGGAAATTAGAGCCAGGTTAACACATAAATCAAAATTTTGCAATTATGTAAATGAGAAATCTAAAGACTTTATGTCTTTTTCATCTGATTCCAGAATAAAGGCCCTAATTTTGATGAATATAAAAACCGGTTTTAAGAAAGCAAGATGATGAGTGTGCAGCCAACCAGGGATATCAATCTTCGTTAGAGAAAGGAAGATGATTAAATTTAATATATGCATATATGTATTTAAAACATGTACAGGAACACGTGAAAAGCTATAAATATACCCCACGTTATGATTTATACCTTTTGAAGTACAACCTTCTTTTTCAAAAGCATTTCTTAGTCTTTATGATATGTTCTGAACAACTATCCAGGGTGGATAAGGTAGTTATCATTAGCTTCATTTTAAGTAGTTTTAATCTCAGGCTTGGTTAAAGCAACAGTTTCCTATTTATAATATGTTTGAGTTAATTGAAATAAATATATGTTACAGAGAATGTTACATTATAAAGAGTTTTGAAAGGCAGTTGAAAGCCACTAAGAATTTGTGCCCAGCTTCTTAGGATTGTTGGAAAATTACAGAAAGGGAAAAACACAGATTGCTAATAGGCTGAGGCTAATGGCATTTTCAAATCTCAGGTATTAGGAAACATGCAAGTGGTTTGTGTGTATCACTTATGATCATATATCATATGACATATCATGGGAAGTTATTTCATTGTCATTGGACTTCTCTAACTTCCCTTATGTCTTAAGGGATAAGAGTCACTCTTCCTGGCTGTTGGCATATGGACAAGCAGATGGATAGATGTTAAGAATTTTGGAAGTTAATGCCAAATATGTGGAGAATTATATCAAACATAGACCCACTCTCACAAAGCAAGTGTTCACAAGCATAAAATACTTTCAAAAAAGAAGGAGGAAGAATGCATTTTAGAGCAACTAAAATACTCAACAATGAGAAGGCATTTTATTTGTTACACAATAAAACTACACACAGAACATGAATGGAAACCAGATGAGAAATGGTTGGTTCAAGCCAAGGATGGACGGTTCCAGAAGGTGATACAGGACTGTGCAGGTCACAATAAAAACATGTGTTAAAAATTTTGGTAGATTAGTTGTGCATGAAAGAGCATCCCAACAATATAGGTAATTCTGATCAGTGTTGACACATATGTAATTTTGTTCTTTTTCTTTTTAGAGTATTTTTTAAGAAATAATTTTAGTCATGGAGATTGAACTCAGAACCTCATGAAAGTTATGCACAATTCTTTCTTTCTGATCTATATCCCCAGACATAAATTACTTGTTCATTTGTTTATTTGTTTGTTTATTTTGGGGTTCTCTTGAGGTAAGGCCTCTTTATGTGGCCCAGAATGGACTTGATGGTCATCTCTCTGCCCCATGTCAGACTGCAGGCTTTGCTTATTCTCACTCAGGAGAACAATTTCAAGTCTCTAAACCTTTTGCTTTGCTGATACATCATTTCTAAAAAAAATACACTTTTGGTATTCTCTCATGCTCTTGAACTCTGTGATGATTAAGTTTTGTTGTCGACTTGATCTGTTAGCAATCTACAGTGATCTTGAGGCTTCTGTAGGACAATTCCTCCAAATTGAAGAAAGAAGGTAGGCTCAGGGGACTCAGAAAGTCAAGTTAGCTAGAAATAAATATCCCTTCCTGGGAGGAAAGTTCAGGAAGGAAATTCCAGAGACTGAGGAATCCAAAAAGTCTGGGAAAGGGTCGCAAGACCCTACCACAAGGCTATATAAAGGTAAAGAATATCTCTCTGTCTCTCTCTGTGTCTCTGTGTCTCTCTGTCTCTGTGTCTCTCTATGTCTCTCTGTCTCTCTCTGTCTCTCTCTGTCTCTCTCTCTGTCTCTCTCTGTCTCTCTCTGTCTCACTCTCTCTGTCTCTCTCTCTGTCTCTCTCTCTCCTCCTGCCTGCATGCTGGTGCTTGTTCTGACTTGGACATGAGTCATTCCTGCTCATCTCTCCCTTGTAGCATTGGATTGAAATTTCCTCAGCCTTCCAGCCTGGACTAAAAACCAGCTGCTCCCAAGGAAGCTTTTAGGCCTTCAGTGCTGGATTGGAACTGCTGAGACATCCAGCCAGATGGGGTCAGGATTGGGCAACCTTGACTCTCACTCACCCTTGCAGACTGCTCTTTTGGGACTGCAGTGAGCTAATCCAATAAATCACCTTTTTACTACAATTCTTTCTACCAGTTCTGTTTCCTCTAGAGAACCCTGACAAATTCAAGCCCTTGATTCAAATGCCAATTTACCATCAAGAGCTTTGCTAGCTAACCAAAGACTCATCACAGCCTGACCATCATTGGCAGCAGCAAGCTCTAACCTCTGAGACGTTGTGTTTCCCTTTTTAAAGACTAATCATTCCCATACACACATACACACACACACACACCCCTATGTGAAAAATATTTGTAAATTTAAAAATTACTTTTCTCTCTTAAAATGTGTTTATAACCCTTAAGTGTGGTCATTGTGATGCCTTCTCAGACTGTTGCATGGATATGTAGACTTAGGAAAATCTTCTGCTCTTTGGAGGCAGTTCTCAATCAGAATATTTCAAGATGAATCTGTCCACTGATTTTTTTTGCTCCCAACATGTAAAGAAGTGTCATTTTATGGCACATTTTTTACCATTGCTTTCTACCGATTTTAGGCATTTTAATGGTAATTTTGCTATTCTGTAATGGCCTCCGAAAGCACTGTTCCTAACTCCAAGAAGGTTGTGATGTAACTCAGAGGGAATAGATGTGTGTTGTAATGAATATTCTCAGACCTGAGTTATAAATCTGTTAAGTGAGAGTTCACTGTCAAAAAACCAACAGTCCTATTTAAATCAGGAGTCTTTTTATAGAACACATGAAATGGTGCTACTTTTGTTTGATTGACAAAGATAGCATAACTAAAAGCCCCTCCACAAAAAAAAAAAAAAAAACCTGGTGCCCTGAAAAACAAACCAATGTTTTGTGATGCACTAACTTCATGTTCATAGGACTTTACAGCACATAACTAGGTGAATAACTCAATTGAATTATATAGGTTCATTTTTGATACATTTTCCCCTAAAACAGAGGGGATTCTAAAGAAGCAGACACTTGCCTAATTTTCTCACCAACATATTTACAGTTATTAAACTTGAACCTGAAACAAAGCAGGCTCTCTGTAACACTAAAACTCTCTTATATCATTTAATCTTATCAGCCATTCAGTGCTGAGGCATTGAAGGAATTTTACAAACACAGAAGCTTTTCACAAGAACAACTCTTGCTTCTGGTAATTGCTATGAGGTGACACCAGGCAGTGTGTTAGGGACCCTAAATATTTTAGTAATGTTCATGTTAAAGTTGGTGAAAGCTCCATACTAAGTAAAACAAAGAAAGGGAAAATTGAAAGAAGAATCTGTGTCCATTTCAGGAATATCCTTTTCTAATCAGAAATTTTCATTGTGTTCACACCTGTCCACACCACTTATTTTGACATACAGATGTTATTATTATTGAGTTAAGATGATAAGTTGATAGGTTCTGTGATGAATCTAACAAAAAAATCCTCTAGTAGACAGTAGATTTAGGATGCATAAGTCAAATTTATGGAATTTTGTCCTGT
Source organism: Zapus hudsonius (assembly GCA_004024765.1). NCBI lineage: Eukaryota > Metazoa > Chordata > Mammalia > Rodentia > Dipodidae > Zapus > Zapus hudsonius. Next base: position 7,173 of record PVHP010037992.1, on the reverse strand, counting down.
ATCAATTTTATATTATTCTGCTCTTCAGGGATCCTTGATATAAGTATATTTTCACTTCTCATCTTTCAAGATCTTCAAAGAAATAAAGATAATTTATTAATGTAAAAGCAATTTGAAAAGCTGGGAGTGATGACACATGCCTTTAATTCTAGTACTCAGGAGGCAGAGGTAGGAGGAGGATCACTGTGAGTTCGAGGCTACCCTGAGTCTACATGTGAATTCCAGGTCTTCCTGAGAAAGAGAGAGACCCTACCTCAAAAAACCAAATAAAACAAAAACAAGCAAACAAACAAAAAAAAAACCCAGCAAATTCAAAATGACTAAATACTGTTAAACTAATGAAAACCATTATGCAATGTTAATCATTCCTCTATTATTAAAATAATTGTTTATTAAGGAATTCACACAGTCATTGGGGGAATGCCTTAGTCAAATATTGGTGTAAGAAATCACGTGAAATGTAAGGCACACAGATGAACATCACTCAGATACTAGAGTTATGTTTTTCCCTCTGGCTAATACAATTGATATTATGTACTGCACTCACATGAGTGTTCTATTTTCTTTTTTTTTAAATTTTTATTTATTTTTTATTTTTATTTATTGTCCATAATGAGTTACATTATTTAGTGGGCAAACAATGAGTTATTATCCCCAATTCCTCACTGTCTCCCCCACCCCCAATCTGCTGGATAACCTCCTCCATAGGTCGTCTGGATCAGTCCTGTGACAGGGGACCATGGATAGCCTAGTATTCAGCCAGGTTCTCCTGGCCCAAGTGTGTTGTCACTGAGGGGTGCCATACCTCTGAATAGTATTCCCCACCACGGCTCTCACAATCTTTCCGCCCCTCTTCCGCTCAGTTCCCTGAGTCGTGGTGGGTGAGTATTAAGGCTGCTTTAAGGTTGTGAGCTTAGGGGTCTTTGTGTCGAAAATCATTGGTTTCTGTCTCACTGGCTTATCCTGTGTTGATTGAATAGCGATGGAGATTGTGTTTGTATTTTTCAGGATGCAGCAAGAGAGCTGGGGCCCATCTAACTCTATTTTCTATTAATCTAATTCCTCTTTCTAGACAATGAGTGGAACTTGGGTACAAATAAAATCAAATAACGGACCACTGACCTGATTGCCACTTGTAGCCCTTGACATAACCCTTCTCTTTAGCCCTGAAATTCAGTTTCCCTCATGAGGTTTCTCAGCTGTCACTTTGGCTTAATTGCTTCTTGAGGGAGTAAAGCCTGATAGTGCACCATGATTTGTGTTGATTTTCAATAAAGTGACTGCCAGAGGTATTTAAGACAAAACACCTGCCTGACAGCTTTATTGGCACCAGTGAATGTGACGCTAATAACGAAATGAAGGGAGATGTCATTCTGCTCTGGTTTTTCTTTTCTTCAGAGGAAGAAATCTGAGCTCTGCACCTGCCTTTGTGCACCTGCCTGTGCATCCTTCTCAGAAGTCATCATGACTGAGTCACTGAGAGCAATTCAGAAAGCATTCCTTCCTCAGTGCCACCAAAAAATAATAATTATCATAATCATAATATAGCCAGACACAGTGTTGCACACCTTTAATCCCAGAACTCAGGAGGGAGAGGTAGGAGGATAGATCTGAGTTCAAGGCCAGCCTAGAACTACAGAATGAGTTAGCGATCAGCTTGGGCTTGAGTGAGACCCTGCTTCTAGAAAAATAAAACAAAATAATAATAATAATATTAATAAAAATAGGATAGCCTTTTCTTCTATTAAAAAAGAAAGCATTCTTTGAGACATTATCCCTTGAAACAGAAATATGGTTTTTGTTGATGTTATTATCATTTATGGGTCAATGATGTAAAAAAAATCAGCCAAGACACTCACATTTTTCACACATTTTTTTCCTTTCCCAAGACAAAATAACTTACAAATTAGCATATCTGAAAGGACATCTAAAACAGACGTTGAGGGAAGAGATAGACTGTGGAAAGAAGACAGGAAAAACCAAAAAAAAAATTGAGGAAAAGGGCATTTAGCAATTTTTTCAGTTATTTGAGGCTTCAGATATGAAATATTAAATAAAGCAAATACAATAAAACCTATTTAATTTTGCCTTGTTGATATGTACACACTTGCTAACAGGATTTGACTGGATTAACCTGTCAATTATTATTTTATTTTTAGTTTTCTTTTTCTGTGTGCAGGTTTGTGTGTTGTGTGTTCATGTGTGCATTTTCTAATTTTCGACTCCTTAAGGGATTAATAGTGACCTTTTCTCATACAAATATATTGAAATTTATAATTAGCATATTATAGTCACTACTCAAGAAAAAAAAATAATTTCCCTTCATAAACTTTTCTACCTAGACAAAGTTTCATGAACCACGTGCGACATTAATGGACCCTATCCTTCTGAGGTTCATGTGTTAAACTCCTGATCACTGCAAAATGGTTCTGAAAGCCAGAAGATTGGACTGAGCAAGAGGAATGGATTTAGAGGTAGGCCTTTGGGGGCATCTTGTGCATGGTGCTTTCTTGGCTTTTTTCTTTTTTTCTTCCACAGGCTTAAGGTTGTCCTCTGCTGCAGCTGAGTGACTGTGTGTGACCTGCTGAGTCCAGCATTAAACACATCTTTCCTCTCCTGCTCTGTCCTGTTAGGTATTCAGTTACAGTGAAAAGTCCCCCCTGGCCCCTTCAGTACTCAGTCTCTGATAGTTTCTTCCCAGTCACATGACCTCAACATTGCCTCATAGGATAGAGCTCTTTATGGGTCTCATGTGTTTCCATGTGTCCCTTCATTCATAAAACTATCAGTTTTACTATAAGATATCAATAAATTACTTCTTATGAACAAAATAGCGAAGGAGCTCCTTTGAGCTAACAGCGTATTCTTCACTAAGAAACTGGTTAGTGTAATTGTGTTTTACACACATAAATTCATTGTTTTCATCCAAGGTTAAAACCTTGGATTTTCTACACTTTTTTGGGAGGGTGAAATGCTTCCATATTAAATATCGGATCAAGGAATAGGAAAATATACAAGGAAGGCTTCATTTTTTTCTGAAGAAATTAAGTATTTAATTGTGATTATGACATATATACATATTTTAAATGAGAGTGGATCCAAAATCTATGTCATTTGATTTTTAGTGGGAGGTGATCATGAACTTTATAATATCTATCAGGCAACATACTATATGTTGCTTCCCCAAGTATTTTCATTTCTTTTTTTTTAATTTTTATTTTATTTTATTTTATTTTTGTCCATAATGAGTTGTGAGGAGGTTATCCAGTGGAGTGGGGAGGGGAATCGGGGATAGCAACTCATTGTATGCCCACTAAATGTTGTAACTCATTAAGGAAGGCTTCATTTTAAAGCTTTTTTTATTGAACTATCTTCAATAAAAGAGGGTGCTTTTCTCAGATGCCCCTGAAATGTTTGAAAGATGCTTAAGTGAAAACACACGCCATTAAAACCAGTAAATGTACAAATCAAATTCCCAGACCACCATGCAATAAGGAAATCTGTTAAGTATAAAGAGTAAACTTTTATATGTTAAGATAGTAGCATTTATAATAGAATACTTACATGAGAAGAACTATCCATTAACAGCATTTATAAACACTTAGGACATAAGTCAGAGACCTGAGCTGAAGAAGGGGTGGAAAGAATGGAAAAGCCATGGTGGGGAGAATATCCAGACATTGCGCCCTCAGCAACAACTCACAAAGTGTGTGATGGAGGGGAGACCTGACTACCACTTGTGTTATTCAGAACCCCCTATGCTGGGCTGCAGAGATGGCTCAGCGGTTAAGGCACTTGCCTCCAGTGCCTAAGGCCCTGGGTTCAATTCCCCAGGACTCACATAAGCCAGACCTACAAGGTGGTGGCCCTGGTGCCCCCCTCTCTCTTTCTCTATCTCTCTGTATCTCTCTGCTTGAAAATGAATTAATAAAATATTTAAGAAACCCCCTATGCCATGGACTGATTCAGAATGTCCACAGAGGAGGATCACAAGTCGATTGGGGACTGGGAGGAAGGAAATGGGGGTACCATCATAAGATTTGCTTATACAATGTATCTAATTAGGGATAATAAAGATTTTTAAAATAAATAAATAGAATAGAATAAAAAACAAGACAAACAGACAAAAAACCTCTTAGTATATAAATGAAAAGAGCACACAGAAACTATGAAGAAAAGCTGAAATTAGAATCAAAGTAAAATCCACTTCAGAAACAACTTTACGACATTATAAGATATTGCTTTCAAATATCATAATAGACTATTTCAAAATGCGTAATGGTTACCATTTGTGGTGGTTTGAAAACAATGCCTCACACAGGCTCATGAGTTCTGAATACTTGTCTCAAAGCTCATGACAATTTTGGAATGTTGTAGAAACTTTGGGTGGTGGAGCCTCTTTGGTGGAAATGGCTCACCCTGGGGTCAAACCTTGAGCTTTCATATTTCAGCTCCATTGGTATCCTTGCTTAATTAAGACTCCAGCATCCTAGCTGACCATAATAAAATGTCCCCTCAACACTGGAGGTGGAAATAAGCCCTTTCCTCCCATAAGCTGCTTGTGGCTGGATGTCTTGTCTCAACAAAGAGAAAAAAACTGCTATACCATGCTAAAGCTATTGTAAATATTATTTGTACTAATTACATATTTTTTGAATATTTCTAATTGAGTAATTTACTGCTATCTGTTTTACCATATAATAAATATGGTGGTTTTCATAATGGATGCATATAATTTAATCTTTTCAGTTATCAGATGCATACTCATGTCTCATCAAAAAGTGCCATGTCATGTTTTTGTATTTGTAGGTGTGTACTGTGTATGAGTTGGCATATGCATGTTCAAGTGTGTGTGTGTGTGTGTGTGTGTGTGTGTGTGTGTGTGTGTGTGTGTGTTTGTGTGTATGGACATGTCTACTTGTGGACACACGTATGTGGAGGATAGAAGTATGCCCCACTTGAGGGAGCATACACAATTGTTACCCACTTGACTTTTATACATCAGGTCTCTCACTGAACATGGAATTCACCAGTTAAGCTAGAATAACTAGCTGGTGAGTCCTGTGGATCCTTCTGTCCCCTCTTCCCAAAAATAGGTGTTCACTGGCACTGTTAGCACTAATGTGAGTTCTGAGGATCTGAACTAAAGTCCTCATATTGGCACAGCCAGAACTTGACCACTTGACCCTCTGAGCCTTCTCCCCAATCCTGAAATTATATATATATATATATTCTATTTTGCCTACTTAACTAGCTTATTTCATATATATATATATGTATATATAATATGTTATATGTTAACATAATAGACATTTCAGTGGAGTGTGTGTGTGTATGTGTGTAATTTATACCATGAATTAAAGAAAATGATGTGTATACAAACTTTGCCTTCCAAAGTCCTTCCACAGAAACACAGCTATAGGAAGATGAAGAGAGTCAAGAGTAAGACAACAGCCCAGAGTCCCTCACTGGCATAACACAAGAGGCTCTTTCCTAAAAACCATCTGTGTTTTCAAGATTTTCAATTAGATAAAATAAAGCATTATATTTTTTGTCCTTGTAGAAACCATTACTTCCAGGGCTCTGTAAGTGGACTCCAGGGTGAACGTTTTGTCTGTGATCATTGCCATATAGGAGTTGACAATTTTATCATTTTGAGAAAGAACAAAATAGTGTTTTTGTTGAGTCATCGTCTACTGTGAAGGATCTTTATGTAATTCAGCATTTATTTTTATATAAGGACTTCTCTGCTTGAGGAGTTTCATTTCCTTGTAGACATCTCTATGAATGCCGATGTCAGAATTTCATGAACGGGTCAGCAGGGAAGTCTCCTAATGTACTTTGTGCAACACATCATATGACTCTACAGAAAGCCAGAAATGAATATTTTTTTCTTCTGTTAACAAAGTGCAACCGACAAAAACAAGTGATCTAATAAGCAGTTCAGATTGTAATAAGCCATTATTCAGGTCTCTCTAAATGATGCACACCTTAAGAGTGTGCTGAGATCTCCAGACTGCTTAATAGAGATCACTAACAGAAAGAGAGGGGGGAGCAGAGAGAAAAAGAGAGATTGAATGTAAAGTATTCTTTTCAGGACACACACACACTCTCTATATATATATATATTGATATATATATATTGATATATATATATAGTGTGTATACATACACACTATACACACCCACCCACCATATATATATATATATATATATATATATATATATATATATGGTGTGTGTGTATGTATTCACAATGAAACCAACATTCAAATGCAATAGATTGATGAACTCACTCAACATCTCCCAAACTGCCACTTTAATAGAGAATTTTATTGATGCACAATGTTTCAGATAAGACTTATAAGACAAACATGAAATGTAGCATAGTATTTGACCTCCTTTGCCCATTCTTCATGGAGATATCCCCACCTCTTCCATTAGGCATATTTATTCTCCACATTTTTGGCAACTATTGAGAACATAAAACAAGTATTGAACACATTCACTGTTCAACGTGATGTTATAAGAGTTGCATGTGTTCCTGCCCATTGAATTGTGTATAGAAACCTGTGATTCAGCCCTAATTATTATCTTTATTCTACAAGGAAAAACTTGATACTAAAAGATGCACAGGCCTGCCTAGGATCCAAGACCAAGGTATGAAATATTTAAAATTTAAGTGCAAAAACCTAGATGTAAACTTGTCTTCTTACCAATGAATAATATCAAGGATGGGGAAGGAGTTGATTGACTTCACCAAGTGCTATATATATATTTCCTTCCATAATCTCATTGCAGAATGAGCAGATTGGGGTAGGTGCACTCTGCTTTTGTACAAGAAAGTAATTAGTTGGGTTTCATAAAATCAAAATAGTTCCACAATAACAGTTTTGTTAGCTGGATCATCTATTATCAAAGTGACTTCAGAGGACACCATGTCCCTCAGGCAGAAGTGCCACCATCCACAAAATCTTGCCCACTAAATGGACACTTTCTTATTTTTCTTTGTACTTTGCAATTAAGGTTGAATGCGTGTGGCATCGTTCATATGCTTATGGTTTATGACATTCCTTGCCAGTTTCTTTTTATGAACACATAAAATAAAAAGGTCAGTTTCCAAAACAAATGTATGATTATCCAAAGATGAAGAATTAACTTCAGGTTAACTTT
>PVHP010037991.1:0-17093 GCA_004024765.1 Zapus hudsonius | reverse complement strand
GTGATAGAGAGTCCATGGCAACCAGCCCTAGTGGAACACACCTATAATCAGAGCACACACATACACACAAGCAAATCACTGAAAACAAGAAAACGACATGCCTCTTCTTTCTCGTGAGCCACAATGCATAGATGGTGATCACGGGAAGCCACTTTGGACCATGCAGAGGAAGAACCCCATCCAGGAACAAGAGAGCAACAAGCTGGGTCCCCAATACTGGGGAGTTGCCCTGTCAGTTCTTTCATATGATAAGTAAACTATTCTCCCATGTAAGCCACTGTTAATCTGTGTCTGTCCAGAAGTCAGCCCTATATTCAAATAAGACCCAACATCTTAAGTGAAGTTTGGTTTATTTTTTTTTATAAGGTTTTGCTACGTAGCCCAGGCTGGTCTTTAACTCATGATCCAGCCTCAGCTTCCCAAGGGCTGAGGTTACAGGCAGACATGACCACACCCAGCTTTAAGTGACTGTTAACAGTGACCTGACTCCATGGCCCTTTAAGAAATGTATTTACATGTCAGCGCGTGCTGCAGCAAGCATGCGGAGGCTGGAGGATGACATGAAGAGCTCTGTGCTCTTCCGCATTTTCTGAGACTGGGTTTGTTTGGTGGCTTTTGTTTTCCGGGCAGGGTTTCTCACTCTAGCCAAGTAACCTCTATAACACCAGGCTGGCCTTGAACTTCCAGTGATCCTCCTACCTCAGCCTCCAAGTGCTGAGACTAAAGGCATGGACTACCATGTCCAGCTGAGACATGGTTTCTTGCCACTGCAAACAAAAACCAGACTCGCTGGCCTATGAGCCTTGGGCTCTCCTGGCTCCACGTCTCCTTGTCTGGGCAAGCTGAGATCATAGATGCATGTGCCCTTCTGTGGGTGCTGGGGAGGACGGAACTCAGGCTTTTTTTTAAAAAAAATATTTTATTTATTTATTGAGAGAGAGAGAGAGAGAGAGAGAGAGAGAGAGAGAGAGAGAGAGAGAATGGCCACAGCACGAACTCCAGACACATATGCTCTCTTGTGCATCTGGCTTTATATGGGCACTGGGGAATCGAACTCAGGTCCTTCTGCATTGCAGACAAATGCCTGAACGGCTAAGCCATCTCTTCAGCCCCCAGGCAGGCTTTTTAATCAAGTGCCTTTAACTATTGAGCCATTTCCCCAGCCCCTCCATGACATTTTGCGTTGCCCACCAACAGCTGAAGCTAACTCTTCCACCAGATACCACCTATCCGGTGCTTACCCCTGAAAGTTCCATCCCCACCTTCTTCTGGAGAAAAGGACTCTTACTTTTGCTGTCATGCCAGTTTGGTGACTTCTTCACTTTGTGCTAAGAGGTTGGACAGGTGGCTTTGTCAAGAAGGGAGATCTAGCCGGGCGTGGTGGCGCACGCCTTTAATCCCAGCACTCAGGAGGCAGAGGTAGGAGGATTGTCGTGAGTTCAAGGCCACCCTGAGACTACATAGTGAATTCCAGGTCAGCCTGGACTCGAGTGAGACCTTACCTCGAAAAACCAAAATAAAAAAAAAAAAAAGGGAGATCTGAGGCTTTAGTGAGAAAAAGGCCTCCAGCAGCAGGGTTCCTGAAAGCCTGCAGACTTGGAACTGATGAGCCCATGAGGTAACTACTCAGAAGTACTCCAATAACTGAGTGCCAAAATTCTTGCCTTAGCCTCCTTAGACAGCAGACGACTACAAGACTAATTAAAAATGTGCATGAATCATTAGATGTTCATTACTGTGGCCATTTTTCATTTTTGTCGGGAGACATACCATCTCAAATGGCTCCACAGACTCTAAAAGGTAGGTCACTTTGGGTTACCACTCCTGCCAATAGCCTATAAAACTATATTCATTTAATCCACGTTAAAACTCTCACTTTGAAATTTCACAATCAAGTTTTTATTAAAACTTCCGGTTCGGCTTTGGTCCCTGTTCCAGTGCAATGGCACATTAGCCACAATTTTAACTGAGTAAACACTCCACCTCAACCACATGAATTTAGTGAAGACTTTTTTTTAAATCATTCAGTCATACTGAGGGTGCAACTGGGAAGGAAAAAACAAGCCTAGACTTGACCTCCTGGGACTTCTAGCTCGGTGGGGAAGGCAAGCACTAAACACGCAAAGACAAACATAACATGTAATTAAATATTATGGTAAGTGCTATGAAGCTTTGCCAGGCAAGCATAACGAGAGGGCCAGCTGAGCTGCAGGACGGTCCAAGAGAGGCTCCGGGGAGATCTGATCTGCAAGCTGAGCTCTAAGGAGAAAGGAGAAGTCCAGGGGAAATGAGAGCACAGGGAAGAGCACATACAGAAGCAGGAGGAAAGTGAGGCTAGAGAAATGTCCTGCTATGGGAGCAGGCTGGCAAGGGCTCACCATGGGGACCTTACAAGGTATGGCCTCCAACTCACAGCTGAGGATGACCTTGAACTCCTGATCCTCCTGCCTCTACTACCTTCTAGGTGCTGGGATACACCAAGCACGGACCCCTACAAATGGGTATGGGGGTGTGTGTGCATGAGAGGGTCTCTTGCTGTTGCAAACAGACACCAGACACTTGCACCACTTTGTGTCTAGCTTTACATAGATGGGGAACTGAACCTGAGCCAGCAAGCTTTGCAAGCAAGCACCTTTAACTGTTGAGCCATATCTCCAGCCTTGTTTGTATGGTTTTCTGAGGCAGGGTCTCACTATGTAGCCTGGGCTACCCTTGAACTCATGGCAATTCTCTGGTCTGAGCCGCCTGAGTGCTGAAATCACATGAGGCATAAACTGCCATGCCTGGCTTGAATGTTGTTTTAAGTACTGGCTTATATTAGCAGGCTTGTTCTCTACTGGCACCCATTACCTCTTTTTTTTTCAAGCACTCTATTTCACTTGAGACCGTGATGGCCCTCACTTTCAGGAGCATGACATGTCAGTGGGGCCTCAGGCCTGCCCCAGGTCCTAACAGACTGCTAGAAGCACCCTAACTACAATTGGTCACAATGGTAACAGATGGAGACAAAACCAAAGACAGCTAACAGAGAGTTGATGAGCTTTTCTGAAGTTCCCACACAAAAGAGGAGAGCTCTCTGCTTTCCCTAGAGTCTGAGCCTTGTTAGTAACACCAGAGCTGCTGCAATCAGCCTGCAGCTCCCAGAGAACAACCACTTTGAGAGAGACCAAGGAGCTCCGGGTCAAGCTGCACCCACAGCAGACCACCCCTGGACGTCCACTGTGCTAAGCCAGCCACCTCCCCAGTTCCTCATGCCGGACTAGGTTTGGTTTGTGGCTATCTGATACCCAGTGGTCCTGCCAGCCAGAAATGGGAAACCACTGACGGGCTCACACCGTGACTGCATTTCTGGTTTTTTGTTTAGAGATAAAGTCTGGTTGCTCTTTGGCCAAGGCTGGCCTCAAATGATCCTCCTGCCTCAGCTTCCTGAGGGCCAGGATAATAGAATGTGCAACCACACCGGCCCTTCATTTGGTTTTTTGGAGAATGAAACAGGAGGACAAGAAGAGAAAATAGAAGCAGTGAGCCCAGAGGACTGCAGAGCGCTGCTACGAGGTTAGAGCATCAGAACCTGGGAGGAAGGCTTTGCAGAGCACTTGATGCTTGATAGGAACGGAGCTAAGTAGGGGCTTCACTTGTATGAACACCTCCAGTGCCTGTACAGTACCTACCAGCCAGAGCTGTTATTTTCTGCTATGCTTTGAACTATGCCCCACCCCCTAATTCGTGGTTAGACTTTTTTTGGACAATACTGGAGATCGAACCCAGGGCCTCAAGAATGCTATTGAAACCCTTTACCACTGATCATACTCTACTGCTGAGCTGCACCCCATCCTTTATGGTGAATTCTAGGCATGAGCTCTACTGCCCAGCCACGTCCCCAGCTCCCCCCTTAGAAACTGTGGGCAAGCATCCAACCCTTGAGCCACACCCCCAGCCCCTCGTGGTGGAGTCTTACCCTGATGCTCCTTAGAATAATGGCCTCCTTTGGAGACAGGGCAGCTGCAGCTATTTAAGTTAGAACAAGCTCATACTCAAGTAAGGTAGGCCCCCAGTCCAATATGACGTGGTGTCCCTAAAAGAGAGGTTGTACTTGAAGTCCAGAGGGTTGTGGCCACTGGGCCAAACTGCTCTGCTGGAAGTGGGGGTGCCTGTGCTCCCAGCTCCTGTATGGTGGTTCCAGACTCATGAGACATGTGTCACTGCCACCTTCCATGACTCCTGTTCTCTACGTAACACCTGCCGCACTCCTGCACCCCACGGGTCCCCAGAGCCTGGGCAGCTGCAGAGAAAGGCTGCGCCGGAGTGGGACAGTCCTGAACAGTACTCTAAGCCGCAGACAACACTGGGGAGGCGGGTGGATCACAATCACCCCCTCCCCAGATGGCTGGCGGGACATGAGCCAGCACTGTCTGCAGAAGACTACAGAACAGAGCCAGCCCGATGGATGACTCGGAGTGGGAGATGAGCCATGACAGGCGCTATCCCGGAGACTTGGGGGCACTCCTGGCTCCCAGAGAAGGTCTGAGACACCTCTGACTTCTCCATCCTCAGGGGATCCTGACAAGGAAGAAAAGAAGCTCTGGCCGAACTTGTTCTTGCCATCTTGAGCAAGTCGCAGCAAAGCATCCCTTCTGAAGCACAGGCAGGGGCACATGTGCCTGGCAGAAGCCCAAGGCCGCTGTGGCCATCTCCTAACAGCACCAACCACTCCTCCCAAGTAACATTTCTTCAAACACATCAGTGGTTCTGGACCAAGGCTACAGCAGGCACCACTACAATCCAAGTGGGACTGAAACCAATTAGCAGTCATTTCAGAAAAAGCAGTTAGCTGTGTAGCACACCGCACAGGAGTGGAGGATTCGGCGTATGTGCACACCGACTGTGGCTGATGCAGGGTGGAAACCTTAGCGTGGCCCATGTGAAATTAGGTGTTAAAGTACAACCTGCTGCGGGGCGTGGTGGCGCACGCCTTTAATCCCAGCACTCGGGAGGCAGAGGTAGGAGGATCGCCATGAGTTCGAGGCCACCCTGAGACTACAGTGAATTCCAGGTCAGCCTGGACTAGAGACCCTACCTCGAAAAACCAAAAAAAAAAAAAAAAAAGTACAACCTGCTGCTGCTGATGTACGCATTTCCTCCAGAGTGCCCACACGCACAAAGACCAAAAATGTGGCTTTTGGGGAGCTCTGGGGCAGAAGGAGGCAATGCTCAGACATACCGACTGAAGCTGGCTCCCTGACATAAGCTTTGGAGAGATAAGCTTATTACAGAAGGGTTGACGTGGCAGCTGAAGTCACCCAACATATTTGATGACAGACATCAGAAAACATTCTCAATACAATTAAGAATTCAGAAATGCAGAAAGTTGGAATGATAGCCAGCTGTTTTTTCTCAACATTTCATCACAAAAAAGTTAAGAAGAAAATATGAATCTGAATGTCAGAAGTCTAAGGAGAAGCTGAGCCCCTATCCTAGCACTTGGGGTGGAGACAGAAGAGCAAGAGTTCAAGGCCTGCCCATCTACAAGAGAGCCTGTCTCAAAACAAGAAGTCTCAGAGAGCTGACAAAATTACAATCACTGCGGGGAATCACATGTATTTCTTTTAATAAGAGCAATGCACAAAAGGTAACCAAGATGAGGCTAGAGAGGATCTGAGTGACACACACTAGCAACTTAATTTTAAAAGTTTATATAAAGCTTTTTTCAAGACTAGAAAGAAATTTCTAATTTTTTTTTTGTTTTTTTGTTTTTCAAGGTAGGGTCTCGCTCTAGCCCAGGCTGACCTGGAATTCACTAGTAGTCTCAGGGTGGCCTTGTACTCATGGTGATCCTCCTACCTCTGCCTCCCGAGTGCTGGGATTAAAGGCGTGAGCCACCACGCCCGGCAATTTCTAATATTATATTTATTCATTTGCAAGCACAGACAGGAAGAAAAGAGACAGAGAGAGAGAATGGGCATGCCAGGGCCTCTGTCCACTGCAAACAAACTCCAGAAGCATACACCACTTTGTGCATGTGGCTTTACATGGGCACTAGGGAATTGAACCCATGTCATCAGGCTTTGCAGGCCTTAACCACTGAGCCATCTCTCTAGCCCCAAGACTCGAGATTCCTTATCAGGTATCCATGGAATATCATAAAAACTGCTTCTACGTTAGAATTTTTTTTTCTCAAACTCCCCAAGAGAAAGTTTTTCCTACCACAACATTCCAACTCTGAGTCACTTAAGTGAGAAGTGATCAATTTTGAAAAAGGATAAAGCTAACCCCATGGTTCTCAACGCCAACTACAGGCCACCTACACAGGAAGTTTAACATGTGCTGATGTCCACACCTCACCCAGTTCTGAATTCACTTGACTGGGATCCCTGAGTCTACTTGACAATGTTAAAGAATTACTATTAATTGTTTTAGCTGTGAGAATGTATTGTGGTTATACTTTTTAAAAAAGAGATTATTTTCTTTTAGAACTAGGGACTGAGGCATTTACAGGTGAAAGGCTATGGCACTTGCTTCAAAATAATGGGCAGAGAGCCAGCAAAGCCAGGATATAAATGAAACAAGATCACTCTACTCTGGACCTTTGTGCTTGTTCAAAACCAAAAGTAAGATGGTTTTTAAAACCAACAATTTATTAAATTTCCCAATGGATTGGGACATGCTGTTAGATGAGACTGCCCTCGTTTGGGGCAGGGCAAGAAAAACCCTATACTGCTTGCTGTTTTTGGACCAGTGGAAATCTGAGTAGCAAACAAATGGTGAAGACCATCACAGCTGGATGTGGTCACAGGCCTGCTGGAGTGAACAAAAACCTGCAGAGCAGCCAGAAGTCTAACAGGAAGAGCCAGGAAATGAGGCTGCCATACTGGGCCAGGCAAAGTGTCCTTGTATCCCTGATGGCCTGAAGAATGTACAAGGTTGTGCACAAGCTCAGAAACCAGAGAAGACTCAAGCATACCACACATCCCGGGTGAACATGAAGCCTTGAGAAAGCGTAAGAACACCAGATGGCCAGGCAGAGAGTAATAGCTGGGCAGATGACACACTACTTGAACTTTGAAAATGGTCCCCAGCACACATGCAGCAGATGCACTGGCACAGGGAGGCATCCTGCTGGATCAAGGTGCTCCAGCACAACCTCTGGCCAAGCATCAGCTGATCGATAACCGATGGGCACCAAGGGCAACACCTGGCGAATCAGGATAAGTATTAAAACAAGAATTTTTTTTTTCCTTTGCAGCGCTGAGGACCGAGCTTATCCACTGAGCTAAATCCCCAACCCCTAAAACAAGAATTTTTAAACATGAGAAACGGGAGCTGGGGAGATGGTTCAGTGTTGAAGGCACTTGCTTACAAAGCCTGACAGCCTGGGTTTGATTCCCCAGTACCCATGGAGCGCTCTCTCTCTGTCTCTGTCTCTCTCTGTGTCTCTGTCTCTCTCTGTGTCTCTGTCTCTGTCTCTGTCTCTGTCTCTCTGTGTCTCTGTCTCTCTCTGTGTCTCTGTCTCTGTCTCTGTCTCTGTCTCTCTCTCTCTCTCTCTCTCTCTCTCTCTCTCTCTCTCTCTCGGGCTGGGAAGATAGTGGCTAAAGTCTCTTACTTGCAAGCCATCCACATAAAGCTGGATGTAAAACCATGGTACATGTGTGGCATTTGATTGCAATAGCAGGAGGCTCCAGTGAGCCTGTATCCATAGAGACAGACATGTGCAAATAATGAGCTTAAAAATGGGAAAAGAAGACATCCATTTCTCCACTACAGGGACACAAACCCCCCAAAAATAAATCAGAGGGCTGGTAAGATGGCTCACAGGTAAGAGAACTTTCTGTGTCAGCATGAAGACCTGAGTTGACCCCAGCACCCACATAAAAAAAAAAAAAATGCCCCTGTAATCCCAGGACTGATCGGGGAACTCACTGAAAAACTATGAGCTCCAGGCTCAGTGAGAGACCCTGTCTCAAGGAAGTAAGACAGAAGAGTGATAAAGGAAGACGCCTGTCATCCTCCTCTTGCCTCCACACACATCCCCATGGAGCACTTGCATCCTCGGGCACACACAGACAAACATGAATACACCACACAAACACCAATAATAATAACAATAACAATAATAATTACAATAATAAATATTTATTATTATTTTAAATTGGCTCAGGAGGAGTTCCAGATCAGCATGAGCAAGAGTGAGACTCTGGGGCTGAAGAGATGGCTTAGCGGTTAAGGCATTTGCCTGCAATGCAGAAGGACCAGAGTTCAATTCCCCAGTGCCCATATAAAGCCAGATGCACAAGAGGCTGTCTGGAGGCCCTGGTGTGCCCGTTCTCTCTCTCTCTCTCTCTCTCTCTCTCTCTCTCTCTCTCTCTCTCTCTCTCTCAAATAAATATTTTTTTAAAAACCACACACTTAAAAAAAGAGTGAGACTCTGCCTTGGAAAAAAAATTATAGGCTGAGGAGATGGCTCAGCGGCTAGAGGAACTTGCTTGCAAAGCCTGCTGGCCTGTGTTCAATTCCCCAGTTCCCACGTAAAGCCAGATGCGCAAAGTACACGTGCATCTGGAGATCGTTTGCAGCAGCAAGAGGCACCGGCACACTCACACTCTCTCCCACCCCTCTCTGCTCATAAATAAATAAAGTATTTTAAAAACTAATAATAATAAAATTAGCTTAGGAGAGGCATTAAATAAACAACAATACAAACTAGAAAAAGACAGCAATGACAAGGCTGGGAGATCAAAATCCAGAGCTCCTATATGATCTATTCTATTCTGATTTCAACAACAGAAACAACTGTGGGAAATTCTTGTAGTGAAGTTTAACCTTTACTTAAAAAAAAATTCAATAGAAATTTTCTTTGAGAGTCAGCAGAAGTAAACCCTAGACAAAGCCTTCAAACAACTATTTTAGATATGCTAAAAAAAAAACTCATCAGTTGTCAGAATGCTTGCCTAACATGCAAAGGCCTGAGTTTGAACCCCAGCACCACATAAACTAGATGTTGACACCTATAATTCCAGCACTTGGGAGGCAGAGGCAAGAGGAACAAGGTCATCCATGCCTACATAACGAGTCCAAGATCAGCCTGGGATACTTGAGAATCTGTTTCAAAACAAACAACGAAAGCACGTCACGTTTAAGAAACGAAAGCGAGGCCTGGAAACATGCACCGCTCTGTGCATCTGGCTCTACACGGGCACTGGGGAATCAAACACAGGACATCAGCCTTTGCAAGCGAGAGCCTTTAACCACTGAGCAATCCAGCCTTGAAATCGTACTTTTTAAAAACTTCGTAATTGTGGAATTAAATGCAAAATCATCAGAAAGAAAGAAATGTGGCAAACCTCCAAACATTTTGGATAAACGAGATCTTTTTTTGTTTGTTTTTTTGTTTTTCGTTTTTCAAGGTAGGGTCTCGCTTTATAGCCCAGGCTGACCTGGAATTCACTATGTAGTCTCAGGGTGGCCTTGAACTCACGACAATCCTCCTACCTCTGCCTCCCGAGTGCTGGGATCATTTTTTTTAGATAGGGCCTCACTATGTCACTCAGGATGCTCTCAGAACTCATGGCCTCAAGCCTCCACGGAGCTGAGACTACAGTTATGTGTTACCACACCCAGAAAATAAGACACTTTTGAAAAACTCAGAAGTCAAAGAAGAAATCACAGGGAGATTAATCAGAAAGTATTTTGAATAGAACCTCATGGCCAACATTTATGGGATAAAGTTAAAATAAGGTAAATGATATTTATAGCTTTAAATGTCTATATTAGACAAGATTATAGATAATAATTTAAGCTTGGTTTAATATCTACAAATCAATAATGAACTGTATTACAAGAAAAACAAAAGTGCATGATAACTCAATTTACACAGTATGACAAAATGCAATACCAATTCGTTAACAAAGCGCTGCCCCTAAAGTTCCTCAAATGAGCAACAGAAGGAAATTTCCTCAGTCTGATAAATATTTTTAAATTACTAACATTACTTAAAGGGACATGAATAATCTAAGAGAGAAAAA
Organism: Zapus hudsonius; assembly: GCA_004024765.1. NCBI lineage: Eukaryota > Metazoa > Chordata > Mammalia > Rodentia > Dipodidae > Zapus > Zapus hudsonius. Next base: position 7,074 of record PVHP010037991.1, on the reverse strand, counting down.
GGCAAGCCATCCACTCTCGCCCTCTATGGAAGGAGAAAAAAGTTAGTTGAAATGTATTTTTTAAATTAATATTTGCAGATGATATGATGCTGAGTACAGAAAGTTTTAGGGAACACAAGACACGGCGAGCACTGAGTTCAACAGTGTCATGAAGTCCAAGATCAGGAAGCAAACGATCATATTTCTATATACTGGCAATGACCAAATATTAAAAACAATCTCAAAACCAGGCCTGGTGGTATGAGTATAATCGCATTACTCAGGAGGCTGACGCAGGAGGATTTTTTAAAAAATATTTTATTTATTCATTTTCAATCAGAGAGATACAGAGAGAGAGAGAGAGAGAGAGAGAGAGAGAGAGAGAGAGAGACCAGGCCACCACCTTGTGGGGCTGGTTTATGTGGGTCCTGGGGAATTGAACCCAGGGCCTTAGGCACTGGAGGCAAGTGCCTTAACCGCTGAGCCATCTCTCCAGCCCTGCAGGAGGATTTTGAGTCTGAAGCCAACAGGGGTTACATAATAGCAAGACCCCATCTCAAAAAAAAAAAAAAAAGGCTAAGAATATAGTTCAGTGCTAGAGTTCTTTTTCTCAAATTTTATTTATTTGCATGCATGTGTATATGTGCGGTTGGGGACTCCAGGGTCTCTTGCTACTGCAAATGAATGCGCCACTTTGCATCCGCCTTTACATGAGTGCTGGGAACTGAATGAGGCTGCCGGGCTTTCAAAGAAAGTACCTTTAAACACTGAGCCGTCTCCCCAGACCCTCAGTTCTGGAGTTCTTACCTAGCATGCATAGCTGGCCTCAAACTCAGTATGTAGCCGAGGATGGCCTTGAACTTCTCATCTTCTTGCCTCCACATTCTGATCAAACTAGCTGGGTTTGATCCCCAGCACAGGAAAAAGGAAGAGGAGAGGAAAGGGAAGGAAAAGGAAACAGAAATAGAGAGTATCATCAAAAAGAAACATGGGCCAAGCACGGTCAGGAATGCCTTTAAGAAGAAGTGGTCAGAGGATCATTGCGAGGTCAAGGTCAGTTTAGGACTACAGAGTGAGTTCCAAGTCAGCCTGGGCTAGAGTGAGACCCTGCCTCAAAATAACTCCCTGCCCCCAAAGTAAAAAATACAGCCGGAGATTCAGCTCAGTTGGTTGGTGCTGACCTGGTATGCATAATCCCTAGCATTGCATAAATCAGGCCTGGTGGCACACACCTGTAATCTCAGCATTTGGGAAGTAGAGGCAGAAGGATCAGAAGTTCAAAGGCATCCTTTGCTAATAGCGAGTCTGAGACCAGGCAGGAGTAACGAAGATCCTATCTCAAAAAAATGTGAACAATTCAAATAAGACATTTGGCCCAAGAAAACATGAATGGCCAATGAGCATGCAGAAGGGATCATCAACGGCACTGAGTCATCAGGGCAAGGCAACGCAAAACTCCAGTAAGCTGCCGCTGTGTATCACGGTGCTGGTGAGGCGCAGGAGCCCTGCCCTCTCCCATTACTGCTCAGGGCTGCAAAATGGTACAGTCACTTTGGAAAACAATCTCGCAGTTTCTTAAAAAGCTAAACATGGAGTTACCAAATGACCCAGCAGCTCCACTCCAGAGTAGAAAACATATGACCTAACAAAGCCTTTACATAACGATCTCGAGAGCGCTACTCATACTAGCACCAAACTGGTGGCAATCCAGATAGCCACCAAGGGCGACTGAGTAGACAACGCGGTATACCCATACAACAGATTATTAGTCAACAACAGATACACGCTGCAACCAGAGGAACCCAAACACATTAAGCTAAATGAAAGAAGCCTGGGGTGAAGGGGGCTATATGTTATGACTGGGTCTATATAAAATGCTCAAGAAGACAAATCATGGAGATGAAAAGCAAATTAGTAATAGAGTGGGCTAGATGTGGAAGCTTTTGGGGGCAAAAACAATATCCTAATACTGGATTATGGTGACAGTTATTATGATGGTTTGAATGTAAAACGTCTCCTATGGTAGTTTGAATGCGGAATGTCCTCCCATAGACTCATGCGTTTTGAATGCTTGGTCCCCAGCTGGTGGCAATTTGGAAGGTGGTGCCTTGCTTGAGGAGTATGTTGCTGAGTGGGCCTAGGGGTCTTACAGCTAAGCGCCCTCTTGCCAGAGGTCAGCATTACTCTTGCTGCTTCCTTACTCCTGTTATGGCGAGACATGCTGCCAAGTCTCTGCTCTAGCATCCTTTCCCTGCCATGGTGAGGCTTTCCCTCAGGATGGTAGGCCAAAATAAACTCTTTCCTCACAATATCTGCTTTTGGTTGTGTGCTTTCTCCCAGCAACATGACGACAGCAACTATAGCAGAAAAAGTGGGGTTGTTGTTGCTAAAAACCTGACTGATTTGAAGGAGGGATATGGAAGGGTTTGAAACTGTCTTGCAGTGCAAGCAGAGCTTGATGGAGCATTGTGGTGAGAGTTGAAAGACCTAGCTGTATAAAGACCATGTGGCAGCTTGGCTTCTGAGGGGAAGAACCTTGTTGGAACTGGGCTAGAGGCAGTAGTGTGATAGCTGACTAAGCTTGTCCAGTGTCCTGAGAACTTAGTTAAATGTAAAAGAATGGACTGGTGCGTTTGGCAGAACATAAAGCAGGAAATGAGAAATCAAAGTTTAGGGCCAGAGACTGCAGCCCAGTTCAGCCGTAATTGTTTGAGAGATAACGGCCATTAAGACCGGGCCAGTTGTTCTGCACTGGAACAGCAGAAGTACCCACTCTCTAGAAAGGAGGGGCCTGAAGGAAGAATGTGAAGGTGTTTTCTGCTCTTCAAGGTCGGGGCTTGATGCCCCCTGGGTTAACAATGGTGGTAGCCCACCTGGTACTGGTTTTTGAAGGATGACAAATGCAGGAGAGGGTCACTGGATTTGAAGCACAGCTTTTTGGAGATGGCCCCTGGGTGATTTGGAACAGGGGTCATAGTCCCTGAATAGAGGCCATGGGGGACCATGGAACCATGAGGATGAGCCGTGGGGTCGCAGTAGAGATCCCAGGGTTTTGGAGGAAAGCTGCTTGCTCTGGCTCGGGTGGATCTGCTTGGAAAGTGAGTAGCTAATGCTGGAAAAAGAGAATTTGGACCCCATAGACTTTACCACTAGTCCCAAATGCCACACAGAGCTGCAGGATTTGATTGTTTGCCTTACTTGTTTTAGATCTTACACTGGTTCTTTCTCTTTCTTTTGCAGTGGGAATATTTACTGTGACATGGAGTGCCGAAAGTATGTAAGTTGTGTTCTGATTTCACAGGCTCACCATTAAGAGACTGTCTCAGGTGAGACTCTGGATTTCTGAACAGTGATAGGATTAAAAAAAATTTTTTAAACCGGGCGTGGTGGTGCACGCCTTTAATCCCAGCACTCGGAAGGCAGAGGTAGGAGGATCAACATGAGATTGAGGCCAGCCTGAGACTACATAGTGAATTCCAGGTCAGCCTGGGCTAGAGCAAGACCCTACCTTGAACTCCCCTCCACCAAAAAAAAAAAAAAAACAAAAAAAAAAAAAAACTTTTTAAACTGTATTTTGCTATGAGTCTATGGGGGCCTGGGGTGAAATACAATAGTTTGAATGTGGACTATACTTCCATAGATTCATGTGTTTTGAGTGCTTGATCCCCAGCTGGTGGCAATTTCAGAGGTGGATAAGTGTTATAGCCACATAGATCTTCCCTGCCGGAGCTCAGCTTATTCATGCTGCTTTCTTCTACCTGCTGTGGCAAGACTTGATATCCAGCCTTTGCTCTAACTGCATTTCCCTACTATGGTAAAACTTCACTCAAGACTGAGACTATTACCCAAAGTAAACTCTTGGCTCCTGTTAGCTGCTTTTGATCTGGTACTGTTTCCCAGCAATGCAAAGGTAACCACAGCATTCCCCACAGCCTCATGCATTTTGAATACTTGGTCCCAGCTGGTGGCAATTTTGGCAAAGTTGTGGAGTTTGGGGGAGCTGGAGCCTTGCTGGACATGTGTTATCAGAGGAGGACCTTGAGATGTGCCAGTCCAGCTCCCTGAGGGTTCAGAGCTCACTCACTCTTGCTGTAACCGCCCTGCTGCTGATACGTGAAGACGTGAGCGGGTTACCTATTCTGCCCTGCTTTCCCTTCCAAGATGAAACCTCCCCTCGAAACCCTTTCCTCCCATAGCTGCTTCTAGTCAGGAGCTTTGTCCCAGCAACAAGAAGGTGACTGCTACAGTTGTATAACTTTATGATTCACCAAAAATTACTGAACTGCATATATGGAATGAGTGTATGTATGTGTGAGGGAGGCACACACACTCATCCACAATACCTGCCTCAATACATACAGGCGTTCCTGTAACCTACCTACCTCTGGATTTATGGCTCCAAAAGACAGACGCTTCTGAATTTGTTGAAGCCAATACTCTTAAGGCTTAGGTATGCTCCTCCCCCGCCCCAGATGTTTACGGAAATGTTTAAGGAATTTGAGGGCATGAATGTTGTCAAGGGAAGCAATATTCTGATCTCCAGTCTTTACAAGTTCCCATTCCTGACACTGGTCTGAATGGGAGCCAAACTGCCTGTTGGCAATGGCTTGTCCCCAAAGTGACAACCTCCCATATCCTGCCAAGGGGCACCACTCAGGGGAAGTGTAAACCTCTGGGACTCCCAACAGAAGGCAATACATAGCTCAGGGCAGCTGCCTTTGGTGAATAATAAAGCACCCTGGCCCTACACTTGCTTGTCCTTCCCCGACTTACACATCTTTCTGTCAAATATAAAATACAAAAATATTTTATTATTTATTAAAGAGAAAATGAATATATGGGTAAACCAGGGTTTCTTGCTGCTGCAAATAAGCTCCAAACAAATGTGCCACTTTGTGCATCTGACTTTATGTGGGTGCCAGGCAAACGAACCCAGGCTGGCAACAAGCGTTTTTAACAACACTGAGCCATCTCCCCAGCCTGAGATTTGGATTTAAAAACAGGGCATTCTAGCCCATACTGGAGTCATGGATAGCCAAACTAATATAGATTTGTGATCCTGACTTAAAAAAGAATGATTTTCAGAATCAGCAATTTTTCAAAGTCCATTAACAAACCCACAGGAAATAACTTGTGTGATTTATTTCAGATTCTATTTTATTAATATTGTTTATTTATTATTTTTGAGATGCTGTCTTGAACTTCTGGGCCCAAGCAATCCTCCAATCTCGGTCTCCTCAGTAGGTCTCCCTGTAGCTTTGTGTCACCAAGCTAGATTATGAAAACCACTTTTAATTAACCATGCCGTAAGATATTTCAATCAGAGCCGATCTTCATCTTAAAGCATCTTATAAAATAGGCACTACTTTCTTTTTACCATGAGTAAAAGAACTTAAAGTCATACAATTATTTTAGACGCACAAAGAGGTATGGGCTTCTTGGGCTGAACTGCAGGAACTGAACACTAAGGACAAGCCTGGGGGGAGGGGAAGGACTCAGGACCAGGGCAAAATCACACGTGCCTGGGGGCAGAGCCAACAGCTTGGGGTTCGTCAGGCCTCACATCGCTGCCTCCCCTCACACCCTCTCCAAGGGACTCAAAAGCAAAGCTGCTATACAAGTGTTTGAAGAGGGATTTTCTGGCCGGATGAATCAACTCAAAAGATTCTCTTTCACTCAAGTGAAAGGGCTGCTTCCTCTCCTTCACCTCCAAATAAGCATGGGTGGGTATACACACACACACACACACACACACACACACACTCACACACGCACCAGAAGAGCATTCACTGTAAGTTACCTTTGACTAATGCAGAGATTACCTTCTTCAACAACTTCCATTATTGGCAAATTACTCCTCAAAAGCAGACAGTGTGAACCTTTAGCAATATTTTATTGTAAAGTATATTGGAAAGTGCTCTTTCCAAAATTACTTAGGAGGGTACACACACTGGTTAAACCAATACATTAATAAAGTCACCTATCCAACCAAATTCCTCCTATAGCGGATGCAGCCCAACATGCAAGGATAGTGACAGGCAGGAAAGGAATGATTTCTCTCTCCTTCTAGACTCAAAGTCCATTTGAATTCATCTGAAAAAGCTCTGGGGGCCCCTCTGGATAGCACTGGGTTATGCATGATCCTGTGCTTCGTTGGATAGGTTCTCAAAGTCTAACATGTACCCAGTCGCCCAGTGTGCTATTCAGAACTCAGATGCCCAGGCCCTCAGGAGCAACCCAGAATCTTCTGCAACTTGGAGCAAAGCCTCTGCTCTTTTAAGTTCCCTAGGCAAGTCTATTGCTCACTTAAGTCTGAGAACCATCACTCAGAAAAGTCTAGCAAAGTGTTTCCCAAGCATGACTCACTCAAATCATTCATGCAGAATTTTGAGAGCACAGATTCTTCTAGTAACCACTGAAATAACTACAGTACTTAGGGCTCCTGGTTGCAAGTGGCAGACACTCAACTCAAAGTAACTTGAGAAGGAAAAAAAGTAACCTTATTCCCATTATTTGAAAAGTGCAGGGGTTGTTCTAAATGAAGTTACACAAAGAATTTATCATTTCAACACCCTTTGGGCAACAATGGCTCCCAGCAGCTTATGCCCCAACTCTCAGCAACCCAATAGAAGGAAAATACAGCCTCTTTCCTGGTAGCTCCAACAAGACTTACCTTCATTCTGACGGACAGGCTGGGCTCTTGCATCCTCCTCTGAACTACAGTGTTGTAGGAAGGAGAAGGCCGAGTGGCCCAAGAACGCAGCGAAGGTGGTCTCACTTCAACACCATATGAACTACCACACTCTATCAGCTTTGTGGTTGGTTGTTGATTTTTAGGCAAGGTCTCATTCTAGCCCGGGCTGACCTGGAACTTCCTCTGTGGCCTAGGCTGGCCTGGAGCTCCTCCTATGTCATCCTCCCCAGTGCTGGGACTCAAGGCATTCACCATCATGCCTGGCTTCAGTTGTCTTTCTCAAACCCTTCTACTTCTAAAAGCTCCTTTCTCCTTTCCTTTCCCTCCTTTCCTTCCTTCCTTCCTTCCTTCCTTCCTTCCTTCCTTCCTTCCTTCCTTCCTTCCTTCCTTCCTTCCTTTTA
>PVHP010037990.1:0-17106 GCA_004024765.1 Zapus hudsonius | reverse complement strand
CAACCTAACCTATAAAAAGTGAGTATGGGCCGGGTGTGGTGGCACATACCTTTAATCCCAGCACGCAGGAGGCAGAGGTAGGAGGACTGCAGGGAGTTTGAGGCTAGCCCGAGACTACATAGTGAATTCCAGGTCAGCCTGGGCTAGAGTGAGACCCTATCTCAAGAAAGCAAGAGTATGGATTGTAAAATGTAAATCAAAAAAAGGTTCTCCTCATCCTCATCCATGTTTGTGTGTGTGTGAGAGAGAGAGAGGAAAAGAGAGAGAGAGAGAGAGAATCCTCTACCACTGGACACCATCACTAGCTCGATAGTTCTAAGATGGGCACCAACTGTTCATCTTCGTTTCCAGAGTCCTGCGGTTCACGTAGTCACAGCCTGCTGGAGGGGGGCCTCAGCTGTCCAGCTGTTGCCCATGTCCTGTATTAATCAACCATTCATAAACTTGTTCTTCACAAGTACCTGGAACTGCTTCTTTGACCCTATGCCAAATGCTTTCTGCCAGATCTGAATCTATTCTCTGAGAGCCGATGCTTTCTGATAGGCAGATGGAAGAGCCCCAGGTTTCCCTATTGTGTCTTTCAAAGGGATAGAGACCTAGAAGGCACAGAGCAGTAAGAGCTGGAAGACACCCGCGTGGCTGGTCTCTGTACACAACCCTCGGCTTATCCCAGTAGTGGGGCACTGCAGCAAGTTGGGTCCTGGCCACAAGGCCTCTGGAGCGTTGGATGCTGGGGGAGAGAATAAGTCCTTTCCTTTTTAGGGCAGTGGAAGTGTCAGTGAAGGGAGGAAGACAAAGGCCAACTGCAGAGAGCTCCACACAGGTAAAGTTGGAGCTTTGACTACAGCACACAAAGAATCTCAGGACAAGTCAGGGGAAGTCTGTGGATTTAAGTAGGGACAAGGCATAGAACACGCTTCAGATAAAAGCACGGGAACTTAGAAACAGGCACACAAGAGTAGAACACATGAACGACTTGGCTGAGGTTTCTTAGGTGTCTTTACAATAATTATATATATATGTATATACATATTATATACATATCTGTATGTATGTATGATTCTGTGACTTGTAAAGTTACATTGCTCAAGGGATATAATTTTTAACAAGGTTTAAAGATTAAGCAAAGTTTAAACATTTCAACTCCTGGACAAACTGCATTACAAGACCACCAAGAGCAGGTGTCAGGTGTACACCAGTCCTTCAGAAAGCTCAGAAACTGTTCATTTGCTGTGGTTCAAAAACTAAACAAACGAAAAACTAAAGAAACTATAATTTACTTATTTTCTTATCTTAAAGAATCTCCAGGCTGTGGAGATGGCTTAGTGGTCAAAAGTGCTTGCTTGCAAAGCCTGTCAGCCGAGGTCCAACTCCACCAGCACCCATACAAAGTCCAGTGTGGTGCATGCATCTGGAGTTCACTTGCAGTGACTGCAAGAGGCCCTGGCATGCCCATTCTCTCTCTGATCAAAAACAAATAAACTATTAAGAAAACAAGATTTCCTTGTAAATGAAGTAGTAAGGTGGTTTTATAAAGTGCATTGTTTAGGTGTAGGGATGAGAACTAATACTGCTAAACTCAAGGCCACAAACAAACATAATTTGTTGTTCTTAACAACCTTAAGATGTCTTTAGGAAAACACTTTTTGTGTATTTTTTTTTTTGAGGTATGGTCTCACTCTATATTCCCAGGCTGGCCTTGAACTCCCAGTGATCCTCCTACCTCTGCCTCTGGAGTGCTGGGATTAAAGGTGTGCACCACCACGCCCAGCACAGACACTATTTTGGATGGCAATCTTGGTTTTCTAAGTTGTGTTGAAGTTTCCTGATGCAAAGTAGGTTCTAAGGTGATGTTTCCCATCTTTCTCTCCTGCCTCAAAACTAGTCTGTATTATATTACAAAGGACACATAACATCCCACGTATATATAATATACAACACCAAGGCTGGTGATAACATACAGCCTTTGGGTAACTATGACGAGTTGTACAGTTTCATCAACTAAAATACACGCTCTGGTGTGGTATGCTGACGGGGGAAGGATGGAGGGAATGAGAATTCTGTTACCTTCCACTGAATTGCACTGTGACAGTAAAGCTGTTTTTAGATACACATAGGGCACGAACAAACAAAAGGTTTTCTTCTTCCAGTCTTTTAACAAAACACTATGTTTAATTCAAATGTTAAGAAATCAGCACCTAGACATTCCTTTTAAGTAAAAAAAAGTTAGTAAGCAAGTTCATATTTAGTTTGGTTGTTTTCTGCCAACCAGTTATTCGTGCCTGTTCACAGCTGACCAAGGATCCCACTTCCTGATTCCAGCTTCAAAAGGAACGAGGGAACCCAACATCTCCTGACTCTGTCACTGCATTAGTGTTGGTAAAGTCTAGCCAGCCACCAAACCAAGATCGCTGGCCTTGACTGAGAGGCCAGTACTCCCTGCGTGGGGTGAGGAAGTCTCACTCTCACAAACACTAGGCAGTGAGTGAGCTGATCCCAAGTTTGTCACGTCCAGAAATGTCATGCCACGTTTACAAAGTTTCTTCCCCACCCTTCTGGATATTTGCAACCATGTCCAACCTGTGGCTCACAGGCTGAATGTGACCCAGATCATGTTGCAATGTCAAAAGTTTGGGCACCCCTGCTAGAATTTGCCGTTGTCTAAATGTTCCTGTTTATCTGAAATAACTATTTTAGCATTGTGTTACTTCGATTTATTAAATAAATAAAACAAAGTTTGTGCCACATATTCCAACAAGGTTTAAACAGCTTGAGCTATAAGGGCTTATGAAAAGTAGACTCCTTAGATATAATGTATACTATTTATAGCGTAAGAATAAATATGGAGAACAGGAGCCATTTTTTACATTCTAGATCAGCAACACTTATCATCAATGAGTACAAAAAAACACAAGCAAATAAGTAAAGAGTTTCCTTTAATTTAGTTACAAAAACTAGAAAATATTTTGTCATACTTAAGCAATATCCAAAGCAGATGAAGGACAGACAGTTGTTTCTGGATTAGAAACTTTTAACAATTACATTAACTCCTTCAGAAAATGGGGAGAAGAATAAAAAATAAAAGCAGATTAAGATCCTGTTCTATAAGGCACTTAATAAAAGCAGATTAAGATCCTGTTCTATAAGGCACTTAATAAATTTATACGACTTTTCTCAATATGGACATGTAATAGCTTGAAAACATTGACAATAATACCATCTGACATCCACTACTGGTCTTCAAAGTGAACCTGCTTCTGTTTTAGAAATTGCTTGCATACTTTAAAAAATAAAAATGTCTTCTATGTTTAAAAAAGTGGCTCAAAAAAGGCAATCCTTACACCTGAAAATGAAGGCCTCTCTACCAAAAGCCTATCATTTCAATGGAATGTTCTTGTAATAAGACATGTCGAACATGGCAATTAGGCGCCAGGCCTGCGGGGCTCAGGGCTCCTCTGCTGCCCCCCAGTGCGCACTACGAGGATGTTGATTTACGTAGGCTCTTGAACGATTTTATCTCAGCTCTTACTTTTGGAAATAAAATCCTGCTTTACAAAATCTTTTTCAAAGGAAACGTCAATTAAGAAGACAGGTGAAATGTACGGCATAACAATTTCCTGATGCCAGGCAAACCCAACACAGGAGCTGAAGGAGCCGACAGACAGGATGTGCTTGGCAGAGAATGGAGAAATGGCTCTTGAAGGGTGCCTGAAGAGACCCAACTCAATAAATCACGTTCTTGGGCTGCCTCCTAGAAGTAGGAAGTTCTTGGATATTTCCTTTTGTAAAGGAAGGAGAATGAATGACTTATCACATTATCAGAAGAAACAAAAAAGAAAAATGAAGGAAGGAGAATGAATGACTTATCACATTATCAGAAGAAACAAAAAAGAAAAATGAAGTAGGAAGTCCTAAATGGGAAACACGTTAACAAACACAACGAAAGTCCGAAACTGGAAAAACCAACTCTTCAATTCACAGAAATATTTCACGACCCAAAACATACCAACACCTTCACTCAAGCGGTTCCTTCCTTCTTTCTTCGTTCTCTTTTTGGACAGGTCTCGTGTACCCACACGGGGCTCAAACTCGCTATGCAGCAGAGGATGACCTAGAACTTCTTGTCCTCCTAAATGCTGGGATTACAGGTGTGCACCACCATGCCATTTCTGCGATGCTAGAGATCCAACTCAGGGCTTCGTGAGTGCTAGGCAGGCACTCAGCTATATATGCCCAGCCTCCTGGATTCTTTCTTTACAAGGCCTTTAACAAAGCTCTTCAGTCATAATTACTGGGAGAAACCCAGGGTAGCACAACTTTCTTCATATACAGGCTACTGAGGGATTCTAGCTATAAAGACAATGTAAACCACCCCTCAGTCACACAGCAGCACCTCAGTTTTCCTTCATTTGACCTCTATTTCAAGATTTTATTATCCTTATTTCATAAATTTAGAAAAAATGAACTTTGCTAAAAAATCCCAGGACACATGACTAAGATTACCTAAGGTGGAAGCCTGGGTACTTGAAAACACTCCCACCAACACAGACCCTGAACTCTCTGGCATATTCTGTGAATTTAATGAACTAATACACCGTAACAACTCTCAACCAAGGTCAAGTCTTCAAAGGCTTAATGCCACTTATTGTGAGTGAAAGTTCCTGCCAAAATGGGAAATTACAAGGCAGTGCAATATTCTAAGAGCAACGTCCTCTTGGAGACCCCACCACATGGTGTCCAGAGGCTTTACAGAGCGCTCGCTCTGATACCGGCCGCTGCACACTTCCTGAGCTTCTTGCGAGCGTCTTCATCAAGAAATGGGCACTGCATATTCTACCTCGGTGTCACAGGCACGGCGATGGCAAGAAGTGTTTAGGCTGTGAACAGAGACGAACGCATCGAGGCCCACACACAGCACTCTGCGCGGACCCAGACACGGTCATGAGCTGGGCAGTGAGCAGCAGCATGAAGTACAGGAAGCTCCACTGCTGCAGAGGCTGGCTTTGCAGGACGGCTCGTGTCGCCCGGACCTGTCACAAGTCCAATTTCTTCAGCTGCTCATAGGTCACAAAGAACTGTAGTTATGGGTTAAGGTTAGTAAGAAAAATGTTTCCTGAACAACCAAGACATATGAAACTGATTGACAGCTGACATGTCTGCTAACAACGATGGACAGAAAGCTCCACACCAAGGACACATTCAATGTGCTCAGGGGTCTTCCAGGCAAAGCACCTCGAGCTCTCTCCCCATGAGCTGCCACAGTCAGCTCTGACCACAAAGACCTGAGATCTGCGAATCCCCTGAAACGACACCCAGACTCATTCAGTGAAGACTGAGGATAGACAAAGAGTGCAGTCACCAACACCTACCCGGCAGCCTTCCTCGGCAGGAAGAGCACAGAAACCACACTAAGGGGTTTTCATGTCTCCTGCCCTGCCTCCTGCTTTCACGTAAAGGCCAGTGCAGGTCAGACAGACACCTCCGAGCTAAGTCCTTACTATGTTCCGGTCGTCTCTACAGAAAACATGCCCACACTGCTGCCACCATATCCTTCCCCAGGACAGCTAGACATAAAACCCGTCATATGGACCTGAAATCATAAATACCCTTAGCTGCCAGAGCAGATTCTTGCAGAACTTCGGTATCATTACCTTCCAAGAACACTATCTTTGAACCAAGATTCGCAGTGTCTGAGGCGTTACAGGTCCTACAGCAGAAACATGGAGGTTGTTTCTGACAATCAGAGGGACTCACAAGCATGAGTACTTCCACGTTCTAATTAATAACTTGGTGGTTTACACAATGTTCTTCAGTTGCATCTGGTTTTAAATCTTTTTCTTCAGAAAAAGGATACAATGATATTCCAAGGACCAAGCCTCAACCAATTTGGCCAAAAACCTTTATAGAGAGCAAAAAAACCTTCATTCTTCCATGTCTATTAAAAAGAAAAAGAAAAACAAAGAGTTAACTTCCCACTTTGCAATTAGGTCAGATGTATCGACAGTAGTCAAACTGGTCTCTTTTTTTGCATAAAAATTAAATCCTTAGGCTGGGGACTGGAGCGCCTGTCTAGCATGTACAACTCCCTGGGTTCAATGCCCAGTACCACAAAACAAAACAAAAGCCTGCTTGGAAGGACTATTTATAGACCTTTGCTCTGTTTTTTTAAAGGCTTCTGCAAGGTAAGAGACTAAGTTCCTCAGTGTGAAATTACCTCTTACAAAGTAGGCAAACAGTAAACAAATAATAAATTAGATTGAATTTCAACTACATTATCTACTTCCATGCAGCCTAGATTCCTGAAGAGGCCAAAATAAACAAGCAACACTGATAAAGGATCATTCAGAGCATGCTACTTCCTAAATTTGGGATGGTTAAAAGTGATTTCTTTTGCCTTATGAAAGCAATATTGAAGATAAGGAAATGCTGGCATCATATGCTGGAGAATCGGACAAGTGGTTTCTCAACCGAGGGGCTGGCAATCTATGTGGGGAGACGGGTGAAAACTGCCTTCCACTTTTTTGTACATATGTACGTATGTACGTGTGTGTGTGTGTGTGTGTGTGTGTGTGTGTAAGAGAGACGGACAGAGAGAATGGACATGCCAGAGCCTCTTGCTGCTGCAGATGAACTCCAGACACATTCACTGCTTTGTGTGTGTGGCTTTATGTGAGTACTGGGGAATCTAACCCCAGCAAGTTTTGCAAGTAAATGCCTTTTTTGTTTCTTAAAATTTTATTTAATTATTTGCAAGCAGAAAGGTACAGAGAGACAGACAAAGAGAGGATGGGCGTGCCAAGGCCTCAGGCCACTGCAAATAAACTCCAGACACATGCATCACTTTGTGCATCTGGCTAACTTGAGTACTGAGGAATTGAACCTGGGTCCTTAGGCTCTGGAGGCAAGTGCCTTAACCACTGAGCCATCTCTCCAGCCCAGTAAACACCTTTAACTGCTGTCATCTGCCCAGCCCGCTTCCCTCTACTCTTCAACCAGTTACCTACGCTGAGAATTACAGTAAGATTGACAAGTTCCTTTGAGGGAGCTGCCCAGACAAGGAATATTTATTTCAGCTTGACTGAATAAGGAAAAGATACACTTGGGAAGGAGACACTGCTCAATGATCACAGGTGATATTCCCATTTTATCGTCTTTCAAAGCTAAGTAGAGTCATAGAGAAAATGAGCTTTCATTTCTAAAGATTCATCCAGGGCTGGAAGATAAAGAGCAGCTAACAGCCCTGCTGTGCAAGCCTGCTGACTAAAGTTCAGACCTCGAACCTCATGGAAAGCTCGACACTGTCATCCCAAAGCACCTGCGGCAACGGGGCAGTGAGGAGAATCACAGCTCACAGGCCAGGGAGACTGACCTTCCCAGTGGTAAACATCAAGGTGGAAGGTGGAGACCAACACTGCGAGGCTGTTCTCTACCCTCCAAATCATGCTCATGAAAACACAAATGCCATACAAACACACATATACACGCAATAAATAAATAAGTATTCACCTGGGTTTTGGTTTTAGAAAAGTTAACCCGAGTGGGACAAAATTGGCCTGCCGTATGCACATTTAAGGGCTTTATGGAATCACTCATCTTGGCGCTTGTGTTTTGAGGGGAGCTGTGGGTGCAAATGCACAGCTTCGAGGGTTCTTCCTTGAAAGGTACTATCGACCTTTTTATCTTTGAGAGACAGGGCAGGCGTTGGTCTCTAATTAGGCTAGACGGGCTGGCCATCAAGCCCCAGTGGTCCACCTGTGTGTCTCTGTCTCCTCAGCACTGGGATTCAAGCACACACGCACCAGCATGTTGCGTGCAGGGTACTGGGTACTGAAGTGAGCTCCACATACTTACACAGCAAGCACTTTACCAACTGAGGTAGAGCTCTACTCACCCTAGTTTAATACCTGTCATAATTTGATTACCTAAGTAAAAATATGCACATCTACTTCACAACCCTGCAGAGATGTTCTCACCTGTACTAGGCAATCCAGGGTCCCTTTATAACCAGAGCATTTGCCATCTCTAAGGACTCTCTGATTCATCATACGGGTTCTCACAACATCAACAGGGTTTGAAGCCAGGGCTCCCACCAGACCACAGGTAAAACTTGAGCTATGAAGAAACCAGCATTGGAAAAAAAGCAAAAAGTTACCTATCATTCGGCTACAACTACACAAAAGGCAGGAAACAGCCTTCTCCCAAAAGTATGTTAAAGTAATATGAAGCTACACAAAATATATAAATAAATATATCAAGACCTATATCTAGAAAGCGGGACAAAATCTTAACCATGAGGGATGTTACACTTGCTTGTAAATTCTAGCCATAGCCACACTACCATTGTGGTTCTAGAAAGTCAAAGAATCATAGAAACAAGAAGGATATCCTGCAAGAATGACCTATTCCATCTCTTTTTTTTTTATATTTTAAATATTTTTTATTTTTTTATTTATTTGAGAGAGAGAGAGAGAGAGAGAGAGAGAGAGGCAGACAGAGAGAGAATGGGCACAACAGGGCCTCCAACCACTGCAAATGAACTCCAGACATATGCGTCCTCTTGTGCATCTGGCTTTACATGGGCACTGGGGGATCGAACTCAGGTCCTTCTGCATTGCAGGCAAATGCCTTAACCGCTAAGCCATCTCTTCAGCCCTATTCCATCTCTTAATGTGAGAAGGCATTAAGAATTCTAGTCTGATCCTACTCTGATCAAAGCACAAGACCTCCATGCCTGCAAAACCCTTAGGTTCTGCTAGGCTGTCTTACTAACTAGACCACAATAAGATGCCTTATTACACTGAACTATGTTTAACTTAAAGCTGCCTCCATACATAACTAGCTGTAACCTAACTTAGTGTGCATTTAACTTGTAACCTATTCTGCTTGAATGCACTTCTAACAAGCGGCCAGGTTTCAGCCAATCATAGGATGGAAGCTACCAAACATATCCAAGAAAGGCTGATGCAGACTCAGTCAATCCGGCTATTTCTGAAGAGATGCTCCACAATTCATGATGGGACTGTGCTCTAATAAACCCATTATAAATTGAAAATATTGTAAATATAAAATCCACTTAAACCCACGGAGCACCACAGTTCAGCCCAGCCTACTTACATGTGCTCAGACACTACCATTCACCTGCTAGGCAAAACCATCTGACACAATGTCTGTTTTATAATGAAGTGTGTTTGCATATCTCAGTAATTTACTGAAATCGATGCTGAATCGAGGCTGCCTGGGTACACTTTCACAGCATTATGAAGCTGAGCTACAAGAATACCATGTGTGTGCTATTTCTGTGAGAGTCTTCCAGAATGATTGATATGGGGAGAGAGAGCTCCCTCCAGAGTGGTGGCCCTTCGGATGGTGGACTATATATAAAGAAGTCCCAAGTGAACATAGGAACCATTTCCTGCTGCTGGTGCTCCTTACTGAAGTGTTTATCTTCCCTGGTGCTATTATCTTTGTGGACAATGGAATGGGTTCCATTTCATTTCATCAGCTTTCCCAGGCTCACTGACAGCCAGCGGCTCTCCAGGGAGCCTCCAGGCCTTTAGTACCAGACTAGGACCACTGAAGCATCCAGCCCTCTGAACTGAGCAGCTACTGGGTTCTCTGACTCTCTAGTCAGCAGTTTCTGGACTGCCCAGCCTGTATCCCGTAACTAATCTAATAAATCCCCTTTGTATTCTATCTGTTCTGTTCCTCTAGAGAACCCTAAAACATAAATGAAGCAGTTAGAACATGAAAAGATACTTGGAATATACAGTGAAAACTTCAAAAAGATAATACATTACCATATCTATGTAATAGAGTACACACAACATATTTCTCTATTTGTATACATATAGGTACATATCCATTCACAATAACTACCTACGTAAAGAGATAATGACTTTTATTTTCTGTTTTACTTATGTCTAATTTTTCAAATCAGAAGATATAAATATTTTATCTAAAACATAAATTTAAAACAATTTTCTACCCTAAACTCATGCATACCTAAAATACTAATGTTCTAAAATCCATAAACATACAGGAAGTGGGTAGAGACAGTGTCTCCCATGAGGCCTGAGAGTATCAGATGCTTCTTGGTGATGTCATAGACTGGAAGCTCCACACCAACAACGATTGCAGCCCGCTGAGCCGTAAGAGACACACCCTGAGAAAACATTAATTATTAAATAAATGACTCAGATATGGCTGCAGAGAGGCTCGTCTCCATTGCTGTCAGGAGGCAGAAATGTGGAGTGATAGAGCAGCAAAGGCCGGAGAGCAAGAACTCGAAAGTTCTGACATTAATTCTCATTCTGGCACCAACTGCATGATCTTGGGCCTCTGCTTTCCCTGTGTCGCTGAGGGATCATACTCGGTGGTGCTTAGGGCCTTTCTACAAACTGACAAGTCACTGGCATATCAGGAAATGATACCGCACACCAGCACTAGACTAATCCAGACTTCATCTAAGAGCCCTGAACCAGACAGACACACAGACACCCAGCAGAACTGGGCCCTACAGGCATTCTCTATAATGATTTAAACAACAAAAGAAAACAGCAAACAAAAAGTGTTCACCCTTCATAAAGCTCTTACTTATGCATTATTCAAAGAGTACTGTAGGATCATGATATATTGCAATATTTCCATTTATAGACAGGGAGTAAGGAAGACGATGTCTCCGAAGGCAAAGGTGCCACTCTTCTTCCTTCATTCCATTATGCCACTCAGATGACCATAAAGCGATACTCTGTTTTCCTGCCCTGTGATTGCCACCTGGGTGGAGATCTTTCCTCCTTTTGCCTGTGACCTGGCCTGAACATTCACAAGAGTCTGTCCCTGGCTGGGACCAACCTGTCTGGGAAGGGGGGAATACTTTTCTTAGGTATTTTTCTTCTTGCCTTCTATCTGTGTCATACTTTAGGGGTGCCCTCTCACTCTGGGTATATGTAAGATTTATCTCTGCTCTCTGGGTCCTTCTCCATTTCATCCTAAACCTTTCTGGTCTGTTATGTTCTATCTCCATGTGTGTGGAACTGCCCCAGCTTTTTCCTAGATACCAGTTTCCCCTAAAAATAAACTCATGGAACTCATGTCAGCCTAAATAAACCCATTAACTCGTTAAAAAGTAAAGTGACACAAATACAATTTAAAAAGGAGAACAGGTAAGAACTAAGTCAGCAGGCTCTGCTCTGTGGGCTTACCTTCCACAGTCCCCGCATCCCTTCCTGCTGGTAGATGTTGATGAAGTTGCCTACCATTCCTCCCGGAACAGCAGTGCTTTGTGCTTGCATGCGGATCTAGGGATCATGTTAAAGACAGCATGAGAAAGAAACTGGTACATTTCCTACTGCTGCTACCACCCAATACCTCAGAAAAACACTCAACCAGGTGCTACCCCTTAAAAATATCCTCAGTGGGTAAAAGCATATAAAGACTGGTTCTTAGGAACTCTGAAATATAAAAAGCAACCAGGAGAATCCACTGGCTCCTATGTGCAGCATTTTATTAAGTCTCAAAAAATTTTTTAATATTTTTTTATTTTCAAGCAGAGAAATACAGAGAGAGAGAGAGAGAGAGAGAGAGAGGACCAGGGCCACCACCTTGTGGGTCTGGCATATGTGGGTCCTGGGGAATTGAACCCGGGGCCTTAGGCACTGGAGGCAAGTGCCTTAACCGCTGAGCCATCTCTCCAGCCCTCAAAAAAAATTTTTTTTTGGAAAGGAAAAAAAGGTATATTTCTTTACAGGTGATTAAAAGTAGGAGAGTGGTATTTTCTTTGTTATACGAATAACAAGAGTTAAACAGTGTGCTTAGCAACAGTAAACATGAACAAGCAGTGTTTCCAACTCACTGAAACAAAAGGTAGGCAAGAGGGCTGGACACACAGTGCTGTTACTGTTACACTTGAACTGCAAGCTCACCTAGGCCTGAGAGCCAAAGGATTGAGATTCCACAGTAAGTGGAGTACTGCAGCTCTTTGCCCTCTTAAGAATAGAGAGGATTTCTCACTCTTTAGTTAGTAAAAGTACTGGCATTAACTTCTAAAGGAGACTGTTACTACCACACTAACATGGGAAAATTAACCAAACTGCCTTCCCTGTCACGCTACACCTCGTCTGTGGTACACATACTAACTATAGTGTACTCAACATGCTGCATGGATTTGATGCTTGTCAGAATCTCCTATCAGATTCATGGATTTTAGAGGACAGGGTCCCCTGTTACTCGTTTGGGATGCTAAGCACATAATACAAGACAGAAGCACTGAGTACTAGTTAAATAATGCAGACAGCTTAAATAACCTCAGGGGATTTAGAAGGCACTGCATGTGGATTAGTTATTTATTTATTTATTTATTTATTTATTTATTTATTTATTTATTGGTTTTTCCAGGTAGTGTCTCACTCTAGCCCAGGCTGACCTGGAATTCACTATGTAGTCTCAGGGTGGCCTTGAACTCATGGTGATCCTCCTACCTCTGCCTCCCGAGTGCTGGGATTAATGGTGTACGCCACCACGCCCGGCTGCATGTGGATTTTTTAAATTTAAGTATTCCTTTTTCTTTTTCCAAAAGAATTTAAGAAAGTTGTATCCTGTGTTCATCTAATATGTTACTTCTAATTGCTGTAAGTATGTATTTTACTTGTATTTCCTAAGAGAAGAATAATGAGTAAGAAAGCATGTTCAGAAACATTCCTTCGCAGCCTAGATTTGTAGAGTTTAGATTAGCTCACACTCTCTCACACACACATTTAACATAAGTTCTAGTCTTATATCCCTTTACACCCTGTCTCCATTTCCCTGGGGGCCCTCCTCGGTAGGGTCCTTAGTGTTCACTGTAATTAGGGCCTCTGCCAGTCTCTGGTGGGTAGTTCATCTTTTATTTATTTATTTAATTTTGATTTGATTATCTTCAGATTTTTTTCTCTCTAAACAAATTCCTGTTATTTAGTCAAAATAAATGATTTAGTTGTATGGATAATATAGGCTACAATAGATTTTTCTTTTCTTTTTTTTAAACTATGAGTTTTAAAAAGTATTTTATTTATTCATTTTCAAGCAAAGAGATAGAGAGAGAGAGAGAGAGAGAGAGAGAGAGAGAGAGAGAGAGAGAGCGCACACCAGGGCCACCACCTTGTGGGTGTGGCTTATGTGGGTCCTGGGGAATTGAACCCGGGGCCTTAGGCACTGGAGGCAAGTGCCTTAACCGCTGAGCCATCTCTCCAGCCCTAGATTTTTCTTTAACTGAGTAAAAACTTTGTATGCACAAATCATGTACTAGTACCCGTTTCCCTCCCCCACCACCATCCCACTGTGGGCCCTCCTCAGTGGGATTGCTGGTCTGCTCCATGGGGACTGAGGGCTGTGCACTGCGAGAGCAGTCAGTCACTGGGGGAAGAGTCGCCATCTCTTTTTAATGAACCAATAAGACAAGGGAGACTGTCTATGAAAAAAATTAGATCCATTCAAGCCTAACTTTTTTTTCCTGCTCAATCATCAAAATTAAGTAAATGAGCTGTACTGTTGAGCCCATTTGTATTAGTGGGGAATTCACCTCGTGGATTAAAAAGTTAAAGTGTGCTTGACACACTGTAAACAGATTTTCAGACAAACAGCTTAGGTTACATTCCAATTTTCATTATCTGAAGGCTAGTCCTAGTCAATGCAGAATGCGCCTCCACAATGTAGCTTACTTTCAAAACATCAGTTGGATTAGCGATGGCTGAGGATATGACTCCAGACAGAATCCCACATATGACATTGATCAGCAAGGTTTCCTCTGTGAACAAAGATATTATTAGACTTTTTATATATAGAGTACTTCCTATGAGCTACTCCAATATAAGTGTTACTCACTTAATGACACTTGTTCACCTTAAGAAATAAGGTATAAATCACACAATCGGATTTTTTAAAATTCCGCTGGCTAAAGGGATATTATTTAGCAAAATTTCTGGATATCTAAAAAGAAATTTATGGCTGGGGAGATGGCTCAGCAGTTAAAGAAACTTGCTTGCAATGCCTTCCAGCATGGGTTCAGTTCCCCAGGACTGACATCAAGCCAGACACAGAAAATGCGCATGCATCTGGAGTACGTTTGCGGTGGCAAGAGGCCCTGGTGTGCTCATACTCACTTCTCTCTCTCTCTCAAATAAATAAAAGTATTTTAAAAGCGAAATTTTATTCATTGTCTTAAATGATTTCAGCAATTCAGTTATGTGTGTAAATTCAGACCAGAGCTTAAACGGGATCTATGAGGTCTGTCAGGAGAAAAAAGTGATATATTCCTGAGACGATGTGGAGACTTGGCAGACAGCGTTCTTAAAGCACGGCACATAAGCTTAGTTTGAAATGCAAAGTACTTTCAAAGCTCGGTCAGCACTCCTTGCAGTGACTGGTGCTCGTCTCGTTGCAAGAGGTAAGTAGATAATTCTAGAGACTCCG
Source organism: Zapus hudsonius (assembly GCA_004024765.1). Taxonomy (NCBI): domain Eukaryota; kingdom Metazoa; phylum Chordata; class Mammalia; order Rodentia; family Dipodidae; genus Zapus; species Zapus hudsonius. The sequence goes on along the minus strand of PVHP010037990.1, from coordinate 2,661 downwards.
GGTCACAGAACCAATGACCACAGAGTGTTAGAACCCGGAGCTCTAAACGTGAAGGAATGCATTCAGTGCCTTCCTGACAAACAGGTTATAACTCATATGATTGCAGAAGGTTTGGGGTTGGATTAGTGGTAACAAGACATCCCAGGGTCTATGCATTTTAGACATGGCGTAGCCCAGCTCCTTGGAGGTTGCTGCCCTATACCCAGGCGTCTCTGCACGGTAGGAAACATAGGAAACACACAGTTAAGCTGAAGAAAATCTGCTGGGAAATCACTGGAATCAAAAGACCCGCCTGCTGTCCCCAGCTGGAAAAGAGATTCTCACTCACCTTCCGGGTGTTCCACGAATAATCGCTTCAAGCTCTGGTAGGTACCAATCTTGATGGTGCCATACGAAGCCTGTCGCAGCATGGCGGGGGCGATCCTGTCACATCAACAGACAGGCAGACAAAGACAACAGAAAGGTCACACACAGGAGCACAATCAACTACCACTAAAGTAGTTTTTTGAACATTCAAAATGCAACAAAAATATTAAGTGAGCTTTTTAAATTTGTGATAATTATTAGATTGGCCCCTTCATATTTATTCTTTTTTTAATATTTTATTTATTAATTTTTCAAGCAGAGAGAGAGAGAGAGAGAGAGAGAGAGAGAGAGAGAGAGAGCACTCACCAGGGCCACCACCTTGTGGGTCTGGCATATGTGTGTGGATCCTGGGGCCTTAGGCACTGGAGGCAAGTGCCTTAACCTCTGAGCCATCTCTCCAGCCCTTCATATTTATTCTTGATGAAAATGAGCAGACAGTTCATCTGCCCAATCACATTGAATGCAAGGGTGTTCTTTCCTGAGTCCAAAGCACCCTGGGAGGCTGGCAGTGCCATGGGAAGTACTTGCTATTTCCCCACTGCTGCTCTGCAGCTCTCTTCCCTCCCTGAGGACCCTGTTCAGTTAGTTCAGCTCCGAAAAGGTTTGCCCATCACCATAGTGAAGTTGATGCACACCGAGGAATGACAAGCCCAGTCCCCTCCCTCCTCGATGCCATGCCACGCTGGGGCACATTTTCACTCTGCAGCTTTCTCTGTTTCTTGTACTTCCTTCTTGAATTGCAACCTGGGCTCCCTCTATCCTCTCCCTGACCCCCCACCCCCACACACAACTGGTTAGATGACATGATGTTTTCCAAGTAGCATCTCACATAACCTCTTTGCAGTATTCTCCCTGGCCTCCCATGTTCTACAGAAACTGGCTCTTTTCTGACCTGTGACATCACCTTCTCCCTTCTTATCTCTACTCTATGCCCTCTGGAGGTCCCCAGAATTCTACCTTCCCGCCTTCCTCCACACACTACAAAACCACTTATCTACTCCCATGGCTTTATGACCACCAGGACACACGCTTTTTTTTTCACTTTATTTACTTACTTGGGAGAGAGACAGAGAGAAAGAGGAAGACAGAGAGACAGAGTTTGGCACACCAAGGCCTCCTACCACAGTCAGTGGACTCCAGAACATGCACAACCCATGTGTATCTACCTTTATGTGAGTATTGGAGAATCGAATCCAGGCCTCAGGCTTTGCAAGCCAGCGCCTTTAACCACTGAGCCATCTCACCAGCCCATGACTGTGATTTCTAAGTCCATGTTGCTTTCCAAGAGTGATCTAAAGTCACCTTTCCGATTGTTTTCTAGATCCTCAATTAGATATTCTTTTCCCCCAAAGTTAGCTCTCTTCTGTTTCCTAATCAGCAAATGGAATCTCAGCTCCACACGAGCCAAATTCAGAAGAGACATTTATCTTGTTCCCTGTTTCCTTACTGCCCTCTCCTATATGGAGAGCTCGTATTGAGGCCACTTAATGCTGCTGATTTTAAAGCCAAAGTAATTTTCTAGCCTGCCTTCTCCTTCTGTGTTCTCTGAGACCCAGATCTCTGTTCAAATCCCCACCAATTCTGCTTCCCAGGTGACAGTCCTTTTCTGTGGGCTTTAATTCTTTCTTTAACTCTTCCTCCCATGGCAGTCAAATGACTTTCACAGTGGGAATCTGCTCCTATCAGTCCTCCTCCTTAATGTTAGTTATTTAGAGAGGCAGAAAGAGGCAGACAGAGACAGTATACAGATGGGTACGCTAGGGCTTTCTGCCACTGCAAACTAACTCCACTTCGTGCATCTGGCTTTACGTGGGTGATAGGGAATCAAACCAGGGTCATCAGGCTTTGTAAGCAACTGCCTTTAACCACTGGGCCATCTCCGGATCCCAGGCCCGTCTCGCTCAGCTCCATGTCTTGCTACTCACTAATTCCACACTGTATCCACGCTGCTGCACACCTGCAGTCCCCATGATGCAGGCGCTGTCTTGCACATATTCCCCTCTAACGTCACCTGGCCTCTTCCTGATCCTTCAAGGTCTAATTTAGTGCCTCTAACACCGAAGTTTTCCTAAAATCCCCATCTTCCGGCCCTCAAAAGTCTGGGATTAATGGGGCTGGAGAGATGGCTCAGCGGTTAAGGCACTTGCCTCTAGTGCCTAAGGCCCCGGGTTCAATTCCCCAGGACCCACATAAGCCAGACCCACAAGGTGGTGGCCCTGGTGTCTGGTGTTCTCTCTCTCTCTCTCTCTCTCTCTCTCTCTCTCTCTCTCTCTCTCTCTCTCTCTCTCTCTCTCT
>PVHP010037989.1:0-17086 GCA_004024765.1 Zapus hudsonius | reverse complement strand
GGCCAGGATGACTGGGATGAGTACTAAGATATACAGGATCCCTTGCCACAAGGACTAATACAGACAGCCCACAGAGGAGGATATACAACTGATCAGGGATGGGGAGGGGGGGAATTGGGGAATTCGGGATAACAACGCATGGTTTGCCCACTAAATAATGTAACTCATTATGGACAATAAATATATATTAAAAAAAAAAAAGAAGATTGTATCCATTCCATCATTCACTTTATTTTAATTCATTGTTATTTCAATTTATTGTATTGGTTGGCACTAAGTCCATATTTTGTCAAATAACATGCATCTATCATTTATAAATATGAATATGTTAGCATTTAAAAGAGGAGCCACTATACCAAAATGATTTTGAATTTTTAGGCTAGACTTTCATATTTTATTTTCTACATTCTAATGATCAGAAAAGCTACTTGAAAATTTTGATGAATTAGTTAAAACAATTAATTAAAATTAATGAACGATTTCATGTTTTATGAGCTTAATTATCTGGGTATGGTCAATCTCTCACTGATCTGATCTTAGATACATAACTAAACTCTTAGTCTCAGCTCTGTCACTGAGACAATGGAATTAACAATCATATTCGATTTGTAGGAGTTAGAGGAATGTTTTATTATTTACCACAGGGCACATAAAGACCTCATTTGCTTTGGGGCTAAAATAAAAGAATAAAATTATATATTTTATTAAAACTATCTATTTGACAGGAGAGAGGAATAGGGACAAAGGTCTTTAAGATATCTCAGAAATCAAGCATTAACATCCATTTTTTTAGTAGCTTCGGTGTGCACCTAACAAAAGCATATATCATCCCAAACACAGAATTTATCCCGTAGCTGATGTCCCTGAATGGGTGACATTAGAGAGTCACAAATGTGATGTAAGTAACAACCATCTCAGTGTTTAGGACCAGCTGGTACATGCAGTTAAGATCAGAATATGCCCAGTAACTCAGCTGCCCTCAGCACAATGGCCGATTGATGGCTTTTCTGTGCATAACAAGCCCCTTCATTCCTGCCTTAGTTAACTTATCCCTGAAGTGAAGCTTTGACTAATTTCACATGGAAGCAATTTCTCTTCAATGTGACTCCCCAGTGAATATATTGCACGTCCATCGGCAAAAAGAACAAAATCATTGTTACTTGATCTGGTCATAAAATGAATCAATATTAATGCCTCACTTAACACTTGTTTTCCATATGCTAGATAAAATGTAAGATGAGATTTGCATAAACCCAAAAAACCAGTCTCTGACACATGAGGTGGACACGCAAGAATTTGATTGCCATGATTTCAAGAACTCTGTCAACTTCAAGATTTAAAATTCTCTGACTAGGAGGAAGGGAACAAAAATTGATGCATGAAAGGCCAATTCTGGAAGTCTTTCAATACTGCAAAATCAATATGCAGTCGATTGCTGGGGAATTGAAGGATTTCTTTTGGTTTAGCTTTAAGACAAATGATGAAAGTAAAGACTGATAAAGTGTTAAAAGATGTCAATAAAATATTTATGTTGAATATAAGGGACAAAGTCAGTGAATGTATATTTCAAGAATCTGAGTAATCCTTAAAACTGAACTTATTGTTCAATCTTTAGGACTCAAAATATTTTCAGACTTTTTTAAGTTGAGAGAAATTCTAATTAATAATGATGTCATTATAGATGATTATTGGATGAACTACCCTGTCTGTGAATCATACAGAATCAGAAAAAAAAAGTATTTAGAAATGGATTTTTACTTTAAGACATTGTCTTACATTTTATAATCATAGAGAAGCACAAATTTCTTAAAAAGATAAGCACACAGCAATGAGGAAATATGTACCATGAGCACAACAAACATACACTCAAACCTGCATGTGTACAAAGTCCTGAGTTTAGGTGAGCAAATGCTCTACATAGATCTGCTACCTGTTCCTTAATTGCTTCAATAGCATTGGAAGTATTCTAAGGTGTGACATTTCAAAGTATGTCTTTAACTTTGAGAGTGTCCTCAGAGGTCATGTCTGGTCTAATTCCGATCCCTCACTGTGGAATATGTCAGTGGGAGGAGTATTTCTGATTCAGGTCTCAGGACAGACCTATCTTTCCCATCTATCATGGTATCAGATTTCCTTCAATATTCACTCAGTTTCATTCAACTAAATGCTGGCAGGATCCACCCCCTGGTTTCCAACTCACTTCACCCTTCTCAAGGAGGAGGAAGGTGGGGAGCATGAACTCCTGCAACCCCTTCTCCCATTCTCAGCTGCTTCCAGGTTTCTTCATACAGGTTAGCAAAGACGTCAAGAGATACCTCTGCTTCTTTGCACCTTAAATCACATAGTCAGCCTCAGTCCTAGGTATGGAGGGTGAGGTATGAGCTTATGTTTTCCATTTTGCTACCCAGAAAATTATTCCTAACCATTATGAAAAGAGTTATCCTTCTTATACTGTAATATTCTGTCTTTTGTTTCTTTGCTAGTTTATGAGGATTGGTCATATCATTTCCCCTCTGCCCACACACCTAGCATGGTGCTTAGCTGATACAATAAATACTTAATCATTTGAAAAGTTAAAAATTTAAGTAAGGGCATGAATCCAAAACAATCCTGAGTACTTTAACTTTATTCAACTCAGTAATGCCAATAATCCCTCCACACTGGCTTTTAACAGAGAGGTAACTAGAACACAGAAAGTTTACATCACTCACCCAAGGATGCAAATCCAATGGGTGATGAAGTAGAAACTCAAATTTCAGCGGTTTAGCTACAAATTTCATGCCCTCACAATGATGCTACGTGCAGATAGAAGTCAGGTGATCTTCTCTGCCTCAGTGCTAAGAGTGAGGCGGGACCAGCATCAGGTGAAGGTAAAAGTATGCTCTGAGGGGGAACTTGGAGACCTGAAAATAACTCACTGTGATAGACTGAAGGCTTGGTGGGTGGGGGCTGTGGGTGAGCATGGAGAAGGGAGTGGCAAGAAATGAGTCCTGAAAGATTAACTGGAGCATGTTATAAAAGTTTTGGTGTGTCAAGTGAGGTTGGATTTTGATTCAAAGGAAAAGTGAGAATCTATTCAAGAGAGGTGTGAAAATGACTATAGTACATTGAATTTCTTATGTTATATTTAATTGACAAATAATTGCTTATATTTATGAGTTATGAAATATTTTGGTTATGTATATATTATAGAAAAATTCAATCAATTATGATCTGCTCATAACTGCAGCCATTACTCCAAGATAATATAGTCATCATTGTATCAATTTATCTTCTCTGTCTCACTCTCTCATTATGTGTATGTGTGTGTGCGTGCATGTGTGTTTGTGTTAAGAATGAAGTGTTTTCATCCACTGAGTTGTATCCATAGTCCTTATATATTTTGAAACAGAGTATCACTAAATTACCCAGGCTGCCTTGAATTTACTCTATAGCTTATGTAGGATTTGAACTTGTGATTCTCTAAACAGCCTCTAGGGTAACTGGGATTACAGGCTTGTGCCACTGGGCTTTGGTGAATATTTGAGATTTGAAATGAACCATTTGGCTGAAGAGGTTCTAAGTGTTGGGGTGTCACATCCTGACCCGGGGTAACAGTTGCACTTCCAAACATCAGAATGCCCAGAAGGTCTAACTGCTGGGATTAGTCCCAAGGTGGATGTGTCCTTCTGTGTGTCCATGAGTGTGGCCCAAGGGAAAATAATGATTGGAAATTGAGAGCAGAGTGAGAGAGGAAGAAAGCATGACTAGTTCTTGATCTATTCCAGAACCTGTTCTGTTAAGTGAGGCCTAGTCCACACATCTCTGTTCACATCAGGGTGGACAGTTATGTCCAGACACACTAAGAATGAGAGCATTTGACCTACCTTCCCAGCAAGCCACTATTATCACCTTCTAATAATAAGTTTTAAGTAGGGAGAATTTTCTCAAAAAGCCAAATATAGAACTACATTTTGACCCAGCTCTACACTACTCCAGGGTCTATTCCTGATGACTACTCTCTCTACAGAGATACTTGTTCACCGGATATTTAAAATGTGGTCCATATATATATTTCAGCCTTAAAAATAATTAAATTATTTAACTTTATGAAAATCAATGGAACTAAAAATCATTATATTGGATGAAGTAACAGGCACAGGAAGACAAACACCATATTCTCTCTCTCTTCTCTCTCTCTTTCTCTCTTTCTCTCTCTCTCTCTCTCTCTCTCTCTCTCTCTCTCTCTGCCTGTCTGATCCTAGCTTAGAGCCTTTACATATTTGCATTATTGTGGTAAAGTGTGTAGAGGAAACTAGAATGGAGCCCATGGAAGGCAAAAGAAATGAGGCCTCCAGGGAGAAAGGTAAAGAAGTTAGCAGGTCTTAAGAGAAAAGAAAGTCCAATGAGGAGGTGTTCTGGGGGTGGGAGAGTGAAAGCAGGTTAACATGATGAAGAGATGGGCTTGGGCTGAGGAGAGGGAAGGGACTGCACAAATGTAACATATAGAAAGTTTTAAGTATATCATGGATCCATAATCAATGGTTAACCAGGCTTTTGAAGGAACCACAGGAATTAGATTAGAGCCCTTGTCATGCTTGGCCATGTTTAGGAGATTAATGTCAGTACTAGCTCATGATCTAGGAGAAGATTCATCAGTCTGTTCTCAATGTGGAACCTTCCTGTGACCTAGCACTGGTTTGGTAACAAGACACAGTTGATGGAACAGTGGCAGGGTGCTCATGCAGACAGGACACTGGGTATCAAGTCTCTCATCCACACGGTGAAATCCAGCATGGAGGGGGAAGAGCTGCAGGCTGTGTTTCTTGGTAGCTGAAAGAAAGACTCTCAGTCCACCACAGAAAATTTAGTATTTGTGTTGTAGTCAACCTTGTCATTACTGCAACAAAGAACCTAAGCAAAAGTGACTTGATGCGAGGAATGGGTTTATTTTGGCTTACAGACTCAAAGACAAGCTCCATGATAGCAGGAAAAAAATGACAGCATGAACAGAGGGTGGACATCACCTCCACCACAGCCCTGCAAACAGTGGTAAGAAGGTGTGCCAAACACTGACAAGAGGAAGCCAGCATGAACCTCCATAAGCACACCCCAAACAACACAGCACCAAGGAGGTTCCAGTTCCAAAACTGCCATCAGCTGGGGATCAAGCATTCCAAACAGATCAAGTTTACAGAGACACCTGAATCAAACCACTACAATGTCTAGAAACACTGTTAAGCAAAGGTTTAAAAATGGGCTTGGTTTCATTAGGAGAGATGTAATAGAACTTATTTATTAATTATTATTATTATTTGTGTGTGTGTGTGTGGTGTGCATGTGTGTATGCATGTTCATGTTTATATAGATGCTGGAGTGAGAGAGGTCAACATCTGTTGCTTTCCTTAACTTCTCTCCAGCTTGTTTTGGAAGTGTCTCTTGCTGAAACTATATCCCATCAATACTTCACCTCCCAAGCACTGAGATTCCAGGTATGTGCCATTGCACCAACTTCTACCTGGGTGCTGGGGATATAAAACTCATGCTTATGAGGCCACTAGTTTACCCACTGTGCCATCTCCCCCACCTAGCTTCCTTCCATTTTCAGTGAATTTTCATAGAGTTTCTGCTTGAGCTGGGGGGTATGGAGCCAGCAAAGTTTGTCAGTACTAAGTGGAAGCAAATCTTGGTCTATAGGTGACATATAAGATTAGTTACTTGCTGGACACAGTGGCTCCACCTAGGCTAAAAAAAAGGAGAGCAAAACACAAAGAAAAAGATTACCTGCTAAGAATCATTGAGTTGTATATTCAGGAGCACAAATCGCAAAAAGGATTTGCAGGAAAATAGAAGTCAGACTGATCTTTTTTTTTTTCAGGCAGCAAGTACAAAAGACTCTGAAAGAGAGGAGAGAGAGAGAGAGAGAGAGAGAGAGAGAGAGAGAGAGAGAGAGGAGAAAAGGAGGAGGATAAGGAAGGGGTGGAAGAGAGAAGAAAAGAGAGAGGAAGAAGAGAAAGAGAGAGAGACAAGCAACAACCAATCCAGGCAAGCTTCCCAGGAGACTCCTCTCATGAGTGGATGAAAGATGAGGAGGCAGAAGGAGAGATAGATAAAGGAATTTTAGGCAGAGCTAAAGAGGAAATACCTTTATAGAATCTTAATGAGACAGTTACAAATTCATTCACCTTCAGGGCAAGAGAGGTAATAGAAATGAGCTGAGAAGAACAAGTAGAGAAAAAGGCAACAGCAAAAGTTCTGTAATAGATGTAAACAGCCCCAAAGCCCCAACACTGTGAAGAAGAAATAACCAATGTGGGATGAGGTTAAGAGAGGGAAAAAAGTGCTCTCAGAGGGGACAACAGTTCTCAGTTCCCACCAGTGGTTACCATTAATGAACATAGGTCCAGGGCAACCATATCATTCACATCTCAAGAATAAGTGGACATAGCGTTCTAATATGAAATTGACCAACTGTCAAAGCTTGCAAATCAGTAAAAAGTAAAAGGGTTCCAGACAAATACTAGCAAATCTGGTTGGGTCAGGCGTGATCCTTTGGTTCTCCTCCTAAAGGTCAAAGAGCACAGAAGCAAAGAGCACTTCTGCTTCTGGAGTCATGGTAAGGAAGGCCCTGCTGCACTCAGCACAAGGGACAGCTCTTCAGCAGGATTACAAGGTCCTTTGTGATGTGGCCTTTCCTTGTTTCTCCAGCCTCCCTCTGTCACTCCTTCCCCAGACTCTATAGTCTATGCATGCTGAATTCAGTCCTGGAGACTCACACGCTCTGTCATTTTCTCTCTTGGACTACTAGCATGGGCTGAGAGTATCTCCCCACAAGTCAGGTCAACCTCTGAAACTGTTTATATTCCATTAGGAAAAGCCTCTGTGCAGATGCAATGAAGGACTTCAGGATGAGGTCATTCTTTCATTTTGGTGGGCCCTGGATCCAGCAGAAAGTATAACAAACAAGAGGAAATGGAATCAAACAGGAAATTCCATTTGGCCTTGCAAAGACAGAGCTTGAGTTGGAATGGCCATACCAAGGAAAACCTGAGCCACCAGACACCCAAGGATATAAGGAAGGAGCCACCCTGGAGCCTCAGGAGGAGAGTGTGGCCCTGACCAAACCTTGGAATTAAGATTCTTGGCATCCATGACCATGAGAGAATGTTTCCATGCTTTCAAGCTATTGTGTCTATGGGAACTGGTCATGGCGGCCCTCAGAGACCCATGCATTCCTCAAGCACCCAGCATTCTTGCCTGGCTCTCTGCTGAGAGGCCACTTCTATCTCCTGAAGACAATCTGGATGCTCCTCGCCTTAAGCCCATCGATGAAACCACTTGCTGAACATCTCCCTAGTAGTGTTGGGGGGTTTCTACCAACACTCCCAGCTGTCCCTGGGTGTTGACTACCATCCAATCACAGATGTTCTTATCTGTAATTCACAGAACTCCTACATGTCCAAGAGTTGTTAAAGTAACTCATAAATAAGTGATTCAATGATTATTTTGATTGTTTGAAAGTTAACCAACTTATGATTGTGTGGTTTGAAGACTACCCACATCCTAATATTTGGTGCAACAACTCTAAATCAATATAAAAATATAATAAAATAAAAATCTACATATTTGAGCCCTTTTAGAAATGCCTTATGAGACAACAGCATGATTAATGACAGTGAAAATGATGGAGCCACCAATGTAGATCTATGACTTTCAATGAAAAGATAAAGGTCAAAGCTAAAGTAAAAAGTGAATTGTGTATGACTCTCTCAGTTCAAGACACTGTAGTAGCTTGCTGTGCCTAGTAAAATAACCAATCAAGCAAACCACCAAAACAGAAACAAACAAACAAAACAAAAGCCATATCTAATAGTTCATCATCATCTGATTAAGTTTGGGGGTGACTGTGTTAGCGTTATATCTTTGGCTTGCCTTAATAGTTTCATTTATATAGAATAGAATTTGCAAAATAGAAGGATCTTTACAGAAAAATCCTGTTTCTAAACCTTATTCTATTAATTCTAAGGCAACTGAACAAAGGGTTTCAAGTGCCTCGATGGGGCTGTGTTGGAGGAGTAATGGATTTTATGACTCTACATTATAGAAGTGGCTACATAATTTGTAGGGCCAAGTACAAAGTCAAATGGAGAGATTCCATGGTAGAACGTGTTAAGAACTATAGTAGTGCAGTGAACCCAGCCTGAGCACTTCTGAGCACAGGCCCTGTGTGAACCCAGGTTGTCCACACATGAAGATCGTCCTGAATGTGATGATATCCACTTTAGAAAATCATTGGGCTATGCACATAAAGAATGAATGGATGGATGGATTATATGTCATGAGATTAGAGAGGCTACCAGGAAATTTTTACTAGTAATTCAGTTTAGCAATGAAGAGGGTTTAAACTGCCTGTGCCTATAGGAGTGACATTTTATCATCCTGAAGAGACATTTCACATGTCTGGTTAACTTTACTATCTCATTTTCTCTGTTTTAATTTATATTTGCAATAATCCCAATATTATATGCTATATACTGGAATAGGGTTTCATGAATCAAAGGTGCCCAGTAAAAAAAAATTTATGAGACAAGAAAAGCCAACTATAAGACCTACTTAAAAGCCTCTGCAAGTGTGTTAAAAATAGATAGCTGAATGAGTGGGTGTCATTCTAAGTAACAGCTGAAAGAATGTGAGTGCACAGAAGCCATTAAGAACACTTAAATAAAAGACAGACCTAAATTTTTGTATGGTGGCTTCCTCTCTGCCTTTTGTCTGGTGGGTTCACTGTGGTCTCTTGCTCACTGGTTCAGAAGAAGCCAGCCAGCATCACTAGAAGTTTCTCTTAGGCCACATCCATATGAGCAAGAAAGGAATGTATTGGTAAGAATCACAAATCCACTCTTGAGTACTATAGAGACAGTAACCACACACACAAGGGCCCTCTTGAAAAACCTAGAATTCCCCACCATCTGCAACCCAAGGTATACAAAGCTAGTTTACTGACTACGTGAAGGAGGCTGTAGGATGGAGGGGTTCAGAGACTGAACTTGGAGGGTATAGTGGTTTGAATGTAAAATGCCCACCATGGACTCATGTACTTGAACACTTAATACCCAGTTGGTGGCACTCTTCCAGAATTCTATGGAACCTTTAGGTGGTAGAGCCTTTCTGAAGGAAGTGTGCCACTGAGGACTGGCCTTGAGGTTTTATATTTGAGCCCCACTTTCTGCTCTTTCTGTCTAATGCATTGCTGCTGATGTAATGATGTGACACTGGCTGCCTGAATCTGCCATGCTTTCTCTTCCATGATTGACTTCGCCTTGAAACTGTGAGCCAAAATAAACCCTTCGTTTCATTAAGCTGCTTCTGGTGAGGTACTCTGTCTAATCAATGACACTGTAATTGATACAGAGGGCATGCTGGATTCAGATGCTGGTTCTTGCATATACCAGGCATATGGCTCAAGGTAAGTTATTAAGCTTCTTTAAGCTTCAATCTTCTCATCTTTAATTGAGGAATTATAGTAATAACAATGGCACTGGACTCTAAAGGTTAAATGAGATAATCTATGTGCCCAATCCTAGAACACATAATATAAGGAAATTGTTTATTATTCAGTGGTTCACACAAACACAGTGTATTCTTTATAAGGAAAAAATAAGAATCAAGTCTCAAGGATTAGGATTTTGTAGAGTATAAAAGGATTATTCAGAATTTGGCCACTGAGGGTGTCAAAGCTGAGCTGTATGGAATACTGAGAACATGACTGGAGAAACTATGGTTTGATACAGGGACAGAGGCATCAACCAGCATCTCTGAGTCCAGCTCAGTTGCCTCTGTGTCCCCAGGTATCAAACAGGTACCTGGGTTTGTTTAGCGGTGTGCAGTTGGACTTCCTGATCCTTGGGCAGTGCATGGATCCCCTTTAGGTAGATGGATGAAAATGTTTCTCAGGTGAAATTACAATGATGGAGATACTCAGCAGGCAGATGTGTGGGATCTTATGTAAACATCAAGTGGTATTCCCACTGACTCTCTTGACTCTTAAAAAATTGGCAGAAAATGCAAATGATTGATTTACTTAAAGACTGAGACCCATTTATTCAGAATCATTGATCCCCTGCCTTGTGCAGTCACAGCCTCCTAAATCTTGAATCTTCTTTTTGGCATCAGTCTCTTTAGAGACTAATGATTCACTAGAGGACAAGGGCAAGTCCACTATTGAAAATGCCTAATTCCAAGTAATAAGCACTTAATACATGGTTGCAATTGTTTGATCCCCATCAACATACTGTTCTCAGTCTAGATTATATTCAGACCACAACCAGCATGGTGGTGGCTCTAAAGAATTGCTCTCCAATTTCAGCAAATTTATAATTGACATGACACAAATAATAAGTCCAGGCTAATTTTAAGCCTTTTCATGGGCTCCATGGTCCAGATGTCTCTTTGGAGATCAGAATATGCATCGAGACATGCTAAGCATGGGGTCTGTCTCCAGTGCAGGCAATAAAAGGTTAGAAAAATAAATCTTATCAAATATCTAGCCTGTTGCTATGCTCTGGGGATTCCAAACATCATTAGTGAGAACGCACTCCTGCCTTCCAAAGTCTTCCCATGGCTGTTGTGTATAGTAATCTTCAAAGGGCTATAGTAGTTCTCTTCTCTCATACCTCACCTGCTTACCTTGCCACCAAGAGGCAGAGTCAAATTCTACTTCCTTCTTGAGACTTGCTTATAACACCAAAACTCAGCAGATACAACACTAAACTCTAAAGCAGTAGACGAACCTCTTGTCCACTGGCACACTTACAACTGAAATCTTACAGGAAGCTAGGCTCCCTGTTACCCCAAGGAAGCCTCAAGACATGTGGACAGATCATATGGATCAGCCACAGCCTTCAGTTCTCCTAGACCAGAGGAGCGTGAGCAAGTTCATCTCAGCTGATTCCATGCACCTGCTGAGGAATAACACCACACCCTTGACTCAACCTATGAGCCTTTCCAGTTGAAGCAAAAACCATCAGAGACAACATAGAGCCACAGTTATCCCACTTACTGGTCTGTGTAGGTAACAAAGTGGCTGTTCTATGGCAACTTGAGAGTGATTGGTGACAGAACAATATCGAATGGGACATTGCTTCAGGTCAAGGAATTGTTACAGTACTGCTGAGTGCTGATATTAGCATTTTATTGCTTAATTTCTAGGATATATTGTATTAATTTTATGCATTGTATTTTAAAACTAAAAAGCAGTGATAAAAGGGAAAATGTTAGAATCACATCACTATTACTAAAATAGTTTTACATATAGATAAAGGGATGCTAAGATGACTTGCTTTGGTGTCAAATATACTTGGTGCACCACTGAAGAGAAAAATATTAACTGTATTATAAAATTATATATAATATGTGGAACTATATATAATTATAATTAATAAGCAGGGACAAAATGTCAAAAAGGCGCTCAACCTTGACAAAGGTTAGGAACATCTGTTTATTCAATGTAGGGCACCTGAATCTCCTTGCTAGGATTAGGAAGTTCCCCTCATAAAGTCTCCCGTATAGAAAGCAGGCTCTCAACCACCAAGGACTGTATCGGGATATGGCTATCCTTGAAGCTAGGCAGGCAGACTGTGGGTATATGGCCCATCTCAATCAAGTGTTACTGAATGTGGCACAGAACAGATAAGGTGAAACACCTTTTCATTGCCAGGCCCAGGTCTGGTACAATGCAGAAAGAGGCATGGATCGATAAGGTGGGTATCAGCCTGGTATCAGTGTCCTGCGGTCAAGAGTCTTACAGTATTCCCTTGCCATACCCTTCCTGTTGTCTGACGCTGGCTGGCTTCTCTGCAGGCTTCAGTGGTTCCCACTCAATATCTAAGCTCTATTTTTATAACCTGTGCACTCACCTCTTTTTGTCTAAATCGGACTCCCTCACTTTTAGTTATAACTTTGAACAATACAGAAAAAAATGAATGGAACGTTGGCAATGCAAACATGGATATTGTTGGCAGTGAAAATAGTGTCAGCTGAGAAGTCTGAAAGAAAGAACAGAAGGAAAAAGAAGTGTGTGGTTCATTACTGGTAATAGTCTATGACATACAGAGTTCACACAAAATGAGACCTGACCTCGTGAAAAGGGGAATCCTAAAGGTAGAGAGAGATCAGGCACTCACCCCATCATTATTAGGGTACCACCCCCATGACCTCATCTAACTTTCATCACCTCCAAAAGGCTCCATCTGAACATACCTTCTCTCTGGGAGTTACAGCCTAAGCATATGAACTAGGGTGGGGGTCTGGACACATTCAGTCCACAGCAGCAGATAAAAGAAATCTCAGGCAGACCAAGAAGACATTGTGTACCAGGTACAGGAATGGGAGGGGATGGAAAAAGAGGGATGATTGAGGAGTGGGACACCAGTGGCCCCTGGAGGTTATACAGGGTTGAGGCAAGAGCTATATCAGGAGGTTGTTAACCAAGCTTCCACAACCATCAAGGCCAGCAATAACAAAGGGGCTGAATTAAAACAGCAGAAACACAGGGGAAAAAGAAAAGTCTGTATTTGAGCAATAATTCAAAGGTGGAAGCAGCAGCAGAATTAGTCAGACATCTGGATGTGGGAGTGTGGGCGGAGGAATGGAGGGTGAGTCACTTCAGAGCTGGGGAAAAGGGAGGGGAAGAGTGCCAGTCACCAAAGCTCAAGACACACAGGGAGCTAACTCAGAGCAGTGGTTGAGTCTATTTTTTTTAAAATTCTAGATATAAGAAGCTGGTAGAACACCAAATTGCTACTTTGTTAGAAATAAAGACTGGAGCTCAAGAGAAAGGCTACCTCCAATTAAAGATGTTTAAAGATGTTTGTTTGGGGTGAACTTGAAAAGACTTGGAAGAGGGGATGGATGCAATAGCCCTTGGAGAAGATCAATAAGAGAACCTTAGTGTGCAACAAGATGTTCTTCTGACACTGCAGTCGGGCATTTGGATGAGACAGGAAGCATGTTTAGAGTACATGATGTTTTTAATGTCTTAAGAAGAGTAGAGATAAGGCAGAGGGTAATGGGGAGTAGCTAGCAATGCCTCTGGCCTGAAGCAGCTCTTAACAAGGGCTGGTGGAGAATCTGATGAGTGGGGGTGGAGAGAGAGAGAGAGAGAGAGAGAGAGAGAGAGAGAGAGAGAGAGAGAGAGAGAGAGAGAGAGAGAGAGAGAGATTGTGTGAGTGTTGGGCAAAATCCCTGTTGTAATAATTGCAGAATAAGGTTAGAAAGTCCTGAGTTAACCTTTGTAACCATTTCTTTGTAGATGGATGGAAACTCACATTAATGGAAAATTAATTGTGTGGTTGTTAGGGTTTTTTTCATAGCAGACAATTTAAAGGAAGTATTTTTATAAAACTGCCCATAAGCTGACAGCACAAGTGGCTATGCAGAGAGGGGGAAAAAAGTGGTAAATACATCATGTGTAGAATACTCATCACAGTAAGCACTCAACAACAATCATTATTTTTGTATCCTAAATTGCTTTATTTATTATAGAAGAACTTCTACTCGATATTTGAAGTCCTATGTTCCTCTCTAAGATTTAAGTGGCACAAACAGCTCAAAGCAGACTGCACTCATAATCATATAACCTTGAAAGTAATAAAACATAGCAGTACCAAGACATCAGTTGATGACTGAAATTACAATGCTGTAATTTTTTTCTTGTATATTAAAGCACTTAAATGCCATCATATTTGACATATAGAGGATCACAGAAGATCATATATCATGTTATTAATCCCTGGCTGGGAATGAATTTATAAAGTACCTAGGAAGATGGTAGACACATAGCAGCTTTCCCATCCATGCAGATGGGGGACAGAGGTTTAAAACCAAGCAGCACAGTGGAGAACCTCAGGGGGGCCTGTAGACATGGCTTCATGCACTATGGTGTCTGAGACAGCCTGTGTGGTGTATACCCCTGGAGATGCACGCCAGAGAACCCTCCAGGTGTCGGCCCACCAGCCTGGTCCTCAGCTCAGGACAAGAATACAGAGGATTGCCTAAGAGCTCCAGTCTTTCTCTCACTGTGCCATGACTCCAGCTCATCCTTTCTCTCACTAACCATGAACTTTATTTCCTTTTCTTTGACCCTGACATCAGGAGCGCTAGGGCTTCCAGTTTAAAGAAAACCAGCTGAATCTAAACGATGATCTTGTGTTTGGGATTTAGTGACAGTTTTCTTAAAAGGTACGTTTTAATCAGAGTTTCTTCCCATTGTTAATTCCTTTCTTGTTCTCTGTCAAGACCATTTTTTAAAAAAATATTATTGTTTATTTATCAGAGGGAAAGAGGCAGATACAGAGGAAAAGACAGAATGGGCACACCAGGGCCCCTAGTCACATATGCCACCTTCCTTGTGCATCTGGCTTTACATGGGCACTGGGGAATCAAACCCGGGTCCTCAGGCTTTGCAGAGGAGTGCCTTAACAGCTGAGCTATCTCTACAGCCCTGTTAAGACTCTTTTGAACATTTAGAAGTTTATGTCAGTACAGCAAGGGGTGCCTTCTGCATTCTATGTATCCAACACACCTAGAACAATGGTGCTGATGCGTGGCTTCCACCAAGTCACTTTCTAGGGACACGTTTCTAGTTAACTCCAGCTATAAAGTCTCATGATAAGCACTTTCATATATATATATATATATATATATATATATATATATATATATGCTTAAATTCCAAAATCTCCCCCAAATACTCTCCTTGAGTTTCTATCTCAGGCCTTGTTTCCATGACTCCTGCCCTTTGCTTAGTGCCCTCCCTCCCATCTGAGATGCCTCTTCTCTGACAGCCATCTTTAAAGCCCAACCCAGTTGCCTTTTACTTCCACACAAGTAGTTCCAGTCCATCTAGTGCTTTGTTCCAGTCCTTGGGGTAGAAGTTATCACTTAAGTATGGTAAGCACAGTGGTAAATTCTTTTAAAACCAGAAACAAAAGGTAAAAAAAAATATAGGTTTAATAAATATATAATATTTAAGCCTTTCTCTTTACAGTAATTATATATGTGTATATATGTTTAGATAGATAGATAGATAGATAGATGATAGATAGATAGGTGGATATCTCTATAGATATATAGAGCTATAACTATTCCTATATATACATATATATGTACATATACATATATATATATATATTAGTTTATTAAATCACCGAAATACATAATACAAAGTGACACAAACCCTCACTACCTTACATTGTCCTAGAATGGTAAAGCCTCTTCCTAACTAATATGTGCAAGCTATTACCAGAAACCCTTACACTAGTGTGGTAATACCTGAGAAAACACAGACATATGAATGGAATTCTGTAATATACTTGTCAACATTTCAAAATGCATACTAAAACAGTGCATTTACTGATAATAAGCCCGGATGCACTAACTCAAATGTCAGTGGTCTTTGCTTCCAGCCAGAACTAAGCCAATTGGGAACACTTGTGATCTCAGACAGCCTAGAGGTTGTGATCCATCGTTGATAATGTAGGAGTTTCTGTGTATGACAACAAAACCAGATGCCACATGTCAGTCATCACAAATGTGGGAATTATTACTGGTGAGAGGCTATGCTTAGAAAAACTTAAAACATGAAGTTCATGGAAGAGTGTGGAGGCAAGAGAGACAGTATGAATAGAAAGAGGCCCCATGAAGGCAAATTTATTAGAACAGAGAGGATACTTCACAGATGGTTTTGGTACCTGCCTTCACTCCATACATAATACTTAACTGAAAGCTGACAAGAAAAGTGCCAGTCAGCTAACAGAAGCAGGTGCAGCACCAGCAGTCACAGTGATGGTATAGCAGTCCCATTATAAATGTGCATCAATACATATTTTTGGTCTATTACCTAAGAGATGCTTAATTAAATTTTCTCATATGCAACCCAAAGCACAGAGACCTTACACAGTTCAGGACTAAGTTACTCTTGCACAAGGAAGCTTGCACGGAGAGTCACTGAAGCTGGCTCTCACCAGCCAGTGGAGACAAATACAGGATGGAGTACAGAACGTATCATTTCCTCACCCATCTTTCAATCTAAACTCCATCTAGATCAACCTTACATATACAATGGATTTAATCCTTGTCTTAGCAGTCTGTGAGCAGTGGATCTTGTACATGGGTCTCCATCAGAATATCACAAATGATAGTTGTGTGGGATATGAGGGGAGGAGTGCCAATGGCTATCTACCGATGAAGAGAGAGCGGAATGGTATTTTACCCTTGAACCACTGCTGTTCTGAGAAAACATTGTGGTAAATTATTTACTGTTCACAGATGCCAAAAAATCCCACTCTGTCTGCCTTCCTGCGATGTGGCTTGGATGTACCTCCCATCTGCAGGTAACTGAGGCACATTAGATTCGTGTGGGCAGATGGTTATCATGATGGTGATGCTGAGGAAATTTAGGAAGCTCAGCATCAAGACACCTTAAAGCTTGGGTTTTGAACCTAGTATATAAGATGGCTTTGAGATGCTGTCAGAAAAAAGATCTGTTAAGGAAAATGAATGGATCTGGAAAATATTACACTACATAAGGTAACCCAGGCTCAGAAAGACAAACACCATATGTTCTCTCTCATAGGAAAAGCCTAGCTTTGAATTTTGAGATTAGTATGTTAGGTGGGGTAAAAGTCATTAGAGGCCATGAAGGTAGAAAGAGTCCAAGAGGGGAGAAGGAAGGGGGGTTAAGAAGAAGGAATAGATTAGATATGTTAAGGAGAAGGTGAAATACTGGTGGTGGGAAAGTTGAACTGGGGTCAAAATAGAGCGATGGAGGAGAAGAGGGGGTGAAGGGAGGATTAACTGAATTTTAAGATGTTATGAAGCAGTCACATGGAAACCTACTTCTTTGCTATATAATTAAGAGATCTAACTAAAGGATACAAAGCGAGTTTAGGCAGAAGGACCTTGTGAGAGTGAATAATGCAGCTCTCATAAGCCATAGCAAAGCTAAGGCTGGGATATCTCCTAGAGAGCCATTGGTCAGGGAGGCCCCAAGGGCTCCAAAACAGTACAGACTATTGCCAAATTGTAACTGGACAGTAAAACCCTATGG
>PVHP010037988.1:0-17085 GCA_004024765.1 Zapus hudsonius | reverse complement strand
TGTGTTTCAGGTGTTTGCTGGTGATTGTGAGGACACTGCCCTCATAGAGCTCCGGAAGTACCTGCCCAAATACTACGGCGTCTGGTCCCCTCCCAGCGCACCCAACGGTAATCCTTCTTAAACACGGGTTGTGTAGCTTGAGCTCATGACATTGGTTTTGTAAAGGTCTTCAAGTGGGCTGGAGAGATGGCTCAGCGGTTAAGGCACTTGCCTCCAGGGCCTACGGCCCTGGCTTCAATTCTCCAGGACCCACATAAGCCAGACCCACAAGGTGGTGGCCCTGGTGCGCTCTCTCTTTCTCTCTCTCTCTCTCTCTCTCTCTGTATCTCTGTGCTTGAAAATGAATAAATAAAATATTTAAAGGCCCTGGGTTCAATTCTCCAGGACCCACATAAGCCAGACCCACAAGGTGGTGGCCCTGGTGTGTTCTCTCTTTCTCTCTCTCTCTCTCTCTCTCTCTCTCTCTCTCTCTCTGTATTTCTGTGCTTGAAAATGAATAAATGAAATATTTTTTAAAAAAAAGGTCTTCAAGTAACCTAGTATGTTTTACATATGTGTGCTTTGCTCGTTCCTCACTAAATGAAACTTATTAATGCTTTTGGTTTTTAGAGCCATTTTCTGGAATGGTATGATGGTTAGGTTTTGTTGTCAACTTGATCTTTGAAATTATCTTGGTTGGGTCTCTGAGGATGTTCACAGGAAGGCAGCCCTCTCAGGGGGCAGGATGTCAGGAAGCTCAGGGAAGCTGGAAATTGACATCCTTTCCTGTGTGGGCAGTGCAGGAAGGAAATTCCAGAAACTCAGGAAGCCATTAAATTGTGAGACCCCACCCCAAGGTTATATAAAGGGGGAGAAAATCTCTATTCCCCTGCCTGCCTCCCTGCATGCCTGGCTGCTGTGTGCATCTCTTTGTTGGCATTGAAGGCCTCCTCAGCCTTCCAGTCTGGACTGAAGACCAGTATCTCCCCGGGAAGCCTTTAGGCCTTCAGCGCTGGATTGGGACTGAGGCATCCAGCTGTGTGGATTGAGGGACTCGGGGTTTGCAGACTGCTATTGTGGGTCAGCCATGAGCTAATCCCATAAATCCCCTTATTGTTTATCACAATTCTGTCTGTTGATTCTGTTTCTCTAGAGAACCCTGACTCATACAGGTGTATTACAAGTTAAGTGATAAATTTGTTACACTTGATTGAAAATACTTTGTATGTACTATATTAATGTACAAGTGGCCTTTCTTAGTTTATTGTACAAATTCATTATACTTTTTTTTTTTTTTGTGGTTTTTCGAGGTAGGGTCTCTCTCTAGCCCAGGCTGACCTGAAATTCACTCTGTAGTCTCAGGGTGGCCTTGAACTCAAGGCGATCATCCTACCTCTGCCTCCCGAGTGCTGGGATTAAAGGGGTGTGCCACCACGCCCAGATATACTTTTCATTTTGAATAGTAAAAAATGTTTTTTTTTTTTTAATATCCTGTTTTCTTATCTAAAGAAATTTCAAAATTGAAACAAAAAAAAAGCACATAGAGCTCTTTCCTCTGTGTGTCTTCTCTGGTCTCCCAAGTACACTCCCTTCCTCCAAGCCTTCAGGTTCAGGCTTTAAGAACATGGGGAAGTTTTACAGAAATGTGGTTCTGCAGGTCCATTCGGAATTCATGATGGCTTTGTTAAGTAAGAGCTGTGTCTTTCTTGGCCAATGTGGGTTTTAGGCTGCATTGAGTTTGAGCTTCTTGGCCTTCCCCTTTCCTGGGACTCCTTAGGTTAGTGTCAGGGTTCATTAATAGGAGCTCCTGGCATTCCTTAGCTAGCCAGTAGTTATACGTGGCTCCTTTGGGTCTGTGAGACCCACGTACTGTAATTGTGTGGTCAGGAGGCGAGCTCTTATCTGGATGGCTTTCAGACTTTGGAATATGGGCACACACACAGAGATACCTTGGTGACTGGACCCAGACTAGTCATGGGATTTGCTAATGTTTGTCTGCCTTATTGCTTGGAGGTCATTCTTTACAGTGCGTGCAATGTGCCTGCATTGAGGCTGTGGTCAGATGAGGGAATTTTCCACCAGTGACCCACAGACTTTCGGGTTTTGGAGCATTGTGGCTGTTGTGCTGGTTAAGATTCTTTTGAGTGTGAGTTGTTGTAAGGACATGGGCCTGGCTTAGGAAAGCTGGAGTCGTGCATCTGTGCCCTGCCAAGGATCAGCCTGTCTGCATCTTCTGGGCCTTCCTTGTTCCCCTTCTGCCTCCTGAGAGGCTTCTTCCAAGAGACACTCTTACTTTCCACCAGGGGGCTTACATGGTTTTTGTTTTGAAACAGGGTCTCCTAGAACCCTGGCTGGCCTCCCTCCCTATGCAGCTGAGAATGACCTTGAACTTCTGGTCCCCCTGCCTCCATTTCCCCAGAGTTGGGATTACTTCATGGGAATGTCTTCGCAGTATTTAGACTCGTTATGAATTGTTGGTCCCTTCTTCCTCCTCAAGACACAAGGGGTGGTGGTTGTTGACTCTGGGTTTATTGTGACATCTTTCTCTCCAGCACCGCCCTTTTCTAAAAATTTTTATTTGTTTATTTGTAAGCAGAGAGAGAGAAAGAGAGAGAATGGGCATGACAGGGCCTCTAGCTGCTACAAAGGAACTCCAGATGCATGTGCCACTTTGTACATCTGGTTTTCTGGGGGTACTGAGGAATCGAACCTGGGTCATTAGGCTTTGCAGGCAAGCATTGTAACCACTGATCCATCTATCCAGCCTAAGAAGATTTTTGTTTTTTGAGGTAGGGTCTCACTCCAGGCCAGCCTCAAACTCACAACGATCCTACCTCTGTCTCCCAAGTGCTGGGATTAAAGGCAGTATTGGGACACCTTTTCCTTGTATCATTTCCTTATTTTTCTCTGGAGAGTGACTACTGTGGTTGCCTGTCATTAGTTCCGATTTTCTTCACTAACAGATTTGTACCTAAAACTGGAAGATGTGACCCACAAATTCCACAAGCCCTGTATCATGGATGTCAAGATTGGGCGGAAGAGCTACGATCCTTTCGCCTCCTCCGAGAAGATCGAGCAGCAGGTCAGCAAGTACCCACTCATGGAGGAGATCGGGTTCTTGGTGCTCGGCATGAGGGTACGTTACTTTGTAATTCACCTCTCTCTGTGCCTTCTCCTCGTGACAAGTCCGAGGGTCAGTTGGATACTAGAATATCAGAAGATAATGTATTCTGGAATTAAGTCGTCCTTAACTCCTCACAGTGTAGTTACGGAAACAGGGATCATCACTTCTTTTGTTTAACAACATCATCTAGTGCATAGTATCATGGGTCTCAGCACACAATGTGAAATTAACAAATGACTGGATCTTAAGTCTATAACACTGGAAAATTGTTACCTCATTAAAAAAAAATATTTTAGGGCTGAAGAGATGGCTCATTGCTTAAAGGCACTTGCTTACAAAGCCTGACAGCCTACGTTCAATTCCCCAGCACCTGTGTAAAGCCAGATGCACAAAGATGACGCATATGTCTGGAGTTCATTTACAGTGGCAGGAGGCCCTGGTGTACCCATACCCACTCTTTTTTGTGGTAGCTTCTTTCTAACTCTCTCTCTAATAAATAAAAGTATTTTATTTTTGCAAGAAGAGAGAGAGAGAGACAGAGAGAGAGAGAGAGAGAGAGAGAGAGAGAGAGAGAACATGGGCATGCCAGGGCCTTTTTAAAAAAAAATTTTGTTTATTTTCAAGCAGAGAGAGAGAGAGAGAGAGAAAGCAACACCAGGGCCACCAGCTTGTGGGTCGGGCTTATGTGGGTCCTGGGGAATTAAACTCACAGCCTTAGGCACTGGAGGCAAGTGCCTTAACCCCTGAGCCATCTCTCCAGCCCTGCCAGGGTCTTTTGACAAATGCTTTTTGATTAAGGCAGTGGTTTTCTACCTGGGGAAGATTTGCTTCCAGGTGAGGCATTTGCCAACATCCAGAGACATTTTTGCTTGTCAGAATTAGCGGGAGGAAAGGCCTGTGCTTTTGATAAATTTAAGGGCCACATGATTTCTGTGGATTCTCTGTTTCACAAGCCGTCAGCATTCCTGGTCCTTATCACATACATTTCACGTGGCTTTTGTTTGCTTGTGTGTTGACTGCTGAACACTGGAAATAGGCTCTGTGGCTTTCTTACTTTCCTGTAGCTGCCGGTCATTCGAGGGCTCCTCCAGGGTCTTGAGGAGGGGGATGTCGTGTTTCCTGGTGCATTCTGCTCTGGCACACTTGGGATTTATCCTGGCATGTGGTTTCGGTTATATATCCAGCTCTTCCTTCCAGGGCACAACTTAATTAGACCACTGTCATTTAATAAATGACCCATCTCTTCCTGCTGACTTAGAATTGGGTCCTAACATACCTCAAGTCCCATGCATAATTGATTCAAAATGTGTTTAATGCTTTTCATTGGTATGGTAAGATTATTCCTCTGTTTAAAGATTATTGGGCTGGAGAGATGGCTCAGCGGTTAAGGCACTTGCCTCTGGTGCCTAAGGCCCTGGGTTCAATTCCCCAGGACCCACATAAACCAGATCCACAAGGGGGTGGCCCTGGTGCTCTCTCTCTCTCTCTCTCTCTCTCTCTCTCTCTCTGTATTTCTCTGCTTGAAAATGAATAAATAAAATATATTAAAAAAAAGATATTTATTTATCATGGGGGGGGGTAGGGAGAGAATGGGAATGGGTCCACCTCTTTCTGCTGCAAACTCCAGACACATGGCCTGCTTTGTGTGTCTGGCTTTACATGGATACTGGGGAATTGAACCCAAATCTCAACTGCAGAGCCGTCTCCCTGTCTCTATTGCTGTTTGATTTCCTCCTAGCTCTTCTTGTTTTCCTGTATGAACTTTCTTCTCTGTTTTTTTAAAAAAATATTTATTTATTTTTCAAGCAGAGAGAGACAGACAGAGAGAGAGAGAGAGAGAGAGAGAGAGAGAGAGAGCGCACCAGGGCCACCACCTTGTGGGTCTGGCTTATGTGGGTCCTGGGGAATTGAACTGGGGGCCTTAGGCACTGGAGGCAAGTGCCTTAACCGCTGAGCCATCTCTCCAGCCCTCTTCTCCATTTTTTAAAGAGCCTGCCCCCTCCCTGCCACTTCCCAGGCTGGCCTCCTCCTCCCTGACTCCCAGAGGTCGGAGCTCTGCAGATGGACCCATGCACCCAGTTCTCTGTGATCTTTAGTTTATATGGTTAGGAAGATTGGTTTACCATCATCTCATTTTAGTTGTAGATTAACTTCAAGAAGCATTGATAACTTTTATGATATTGAATCATCGTGGGTGTGTGGGGAACTTTTTAAAGACATGTTATAGACCTTGGGCTTCATTTCTTTCAATTCTTATTTCATGTGTAAATGGAGTCTTTTCCTGTTATATTTCTTTCCAGTTTATCAATGAAAGGTTATTTTCTGTTACTCATTTGTATTTATCCACTTGTGCTATTCTTTTTATTACTCACATTCTTTCTTCAGTTGGTTTCCTGGTGTACATCCACTGTCTACAAAGAAGAACTTTATCTTACATTTTCTTATCTTATCTTCTTTTTATTTGCTGATAAATCCCAGATAAGGTTAGAGAAAAATAATAACAGAGGGCTGGACAGATGGCTTATAAAATCTACCCACCCAGATTTGATTCCCTAGGACCCACAGAAATCGAGATACACAAAAGTGACACATGTGTCTGGACATTTTTGCAATAGGAAGACACCCTGGTGTGCCATAGTCTGTCTGTCTCTGGATCTCTCAAATAAATAACTAAATAAAGTATTTTTAAAAAAAATGATAAAATACATTGTATTAAATGCCTTATTATGGATGCTTTCATTTTTGTTGTTGTTGTTTTGTTTTTCGAGGTAGGGTCTTGCTCTAGCCCAGGCTGACCTGGAATACACTATGTAGTCTCAGGGTGGCCTTGAACTCACAACAATCCTCCTAACTTGGCCTCCAGAGTGCTGGGATTAAAGGCATGTACCACTATGCCTGGCCTTCTTTCTTTCTTTCTTTTTTTTGGAGCTAGGATTTCATGTGTCAAAGGCTAACTTCCAGTTGGCCATATAGCTGAGGATGGGAACTTGAATTCCTGGTCTTCCTGTTCCTACCTCCCCGCTAGAATTATAGATGAATACCACCTTCCTCGGTACTGTGTATGCTGGAGATCAGACCCAAAGCTTCAAGCACGCTAGGCAAAAACTCTCCCAACTGAGCTTCTCCCCTAGCTTCCCTCCCCCATCTTTTCTCTCTATATTTTATAGACCAGGTCTCATGTAGTCCAGACTGGCCTTAAACTCTTTATGTAGCTGAGGATGACCTTGAACAACCTGATCCTTCTGCTTCCGCCTCCCAAGTGCTGTGATCAAGACAGACTCCACCACATCCAGCTGAGTTTTTGCTATTTTTTTTTAAGTCTTAAATATATATTTATTGTCCATAATGAGTTACATTATTCAGTGGGCAAACAATGAGTTGTTATCCCCAATTCCCCAATTCCCCCCCTCCCCATCCCCGATCAGCTGGATATCCTCCTCCATGTGTCATGTGGATCAGTCCTTGTGGCAGGGGACCCTGGATAGCCTAGTCCTCAGCCGGGTTCTCCTGGCCCAAGTGTGTTGTTACTGAGGGGTGCCATGCCTCTGGACAGTCTCCCCCACCACGGCTCTCACAATCTTTCCGCCCCTCTTCCGCATAGTTCCCTGAGTCGTGGTGGATGAGTATTAAGGCTGCTTTAAGGTTGTGAGTTTAGGGGTCTTTGTGTCGAAGATCGTTGGTTTCTGTCTCACTGGTTTGGTATTATTTTAAAGAAATGCGTCATTCATTTTCTTCCCTTTGAGCCTAAGGAAAGTCAAGTGCATTGAGGTGTATCTTTTGAGCGTCTTCATCTCTCCTCACAAGCGTGGGTGTTCTCTTGTCCGCTGTCCTGTCCGCACCCATTCACAGAGCCGAATGATCTATTTTGATGAGTTATAGAAATAGATCTCATCTGAACCACCCCTCCTCCATTGCCAGGGAAAGCCCGTGTGGTCGAGGGGTGTCCGTTTTTCAGTGTCCCTTGGTTTCTTGGCAGGTGTATCACGCTCACTCTGAAAGCTACGAGACACAGAACCAGCACTACGGCAGGAGCTTGACAAAAGAGACCGTGAAGGATGGTGAGTGTGCGAAAACAGCCGTCCTTGTGGTTTTCAGTTTCTGTCTGTGTCACTTGTACGGAGCCGTGGGCGCAGAGAGCTGCGCACCTCCGAGGCACCAGGAGGCAAAGACGAAGGAAGAAGGGTGTCTGATCCTCACAGGAGTCATCAGAGCAAATCTCAGAATCCCCCCCTTAATGCCACCCCACCCCTGACCCCTGTGTTCAGTCCTGGAGAGTGACCCTGAGGTCTGGCGCTTGCTGGGAAAGTTCTCTACCACCATTGTTCTACACCATCAGCCCTTATTTTACTTTCTAGTTTCGGACCGAATTGGACCAGGCTGACCTTGAACTTGTGGTCCTCCTATTTTGGCTTGCATGCCTGCACCACCAGGTCCAGTTTTAGAATTGATTTTCTAAATAGAGCACCTAACAAGAACTAAGCCACCAGCCGGGCGTGGTGGCGCACGCCTTTAATCCCAGCACTTGGAAGGCAGAGGTAGGAGAATTGCAGTGAGTTCAAGGCCACCCTGAGACTCCATAGTGAATTCCAGGTCAGCCTGGGCTAGATCGAGACCCTACCTCGAAAAAACAAAAACAAAAATAAATAAATAAAATAACAAGAATGAGCCGGGCATGGTGGCAAATGCCTTTAATTCCAGCTATTGGGAGGCAGAGGTAGGAGGATCACCATGAGTTCGAGGCCACCCTGAGACTCCATAGTGAATTCCAGGTCAGCCTGGGCTAGAGTGAGACCCTACCTCAAAAAACCAAAAAAAAAAAAAATAATAATAATAACAAGAATGAGCCGGGTGTGGTGGCAAATGCCTTTAATCCCAGCTATTGGGAGGCAGAGGTAGGAGGATCACCGTGAGTTCAAGGCCACCCTGAGACTCCATAGTGAATTCCAGGTCAGCCTGGGCTAGAGCGAGACCCTACCTCGAAAAACCAAAAAAAAAAAAAAGAACTAAGCCACCTGTCTGTCTGTCTGAGTGATTGGCAATTTGACTTTCTATTAATGTTATTCAAATGTCTTCTAAGGAGTTACTTGCCAGAAATCGAGTTGCCGTCTAAGTTTCTCCCTCTCAATAGAAGTGTCTCATTAGTATCGGGTTGCAGTCATCTGCCTCATCCTGGCACGCTTGGTTTCCTAGGCATCTCCAAGTTCTTCCACAACGGCTCCTGCCTGAGGAAAGACGCGGTGGCCGCCAGCATCCAGGCCGTGGAGAAGATCCTCCAGTGGTTCGAGGGTCAGAAGCAGCTGCACTTCTACGCCAGCTCCCTGCTGTTCGTCTACGAAGGCTCATCTCAGCCCTCGGCTCCCAAGGCCGGCGACAGGACCCTGGCGGGGATGCTTCTGCGCAAAGGAGCTCTGGACACCGACGTGCTGGAGCTCAATAACAACTTCCGAGTGCTGAGTGCCCCTGCCAACGGCTCGACGGTGGGCAAGAGCTTGTCCAAGATGTATGTCCGGCACAGGAGGGTGTATGCCAGGAAGCCTCACAGCCAGGCGTCGCTGAGGGTCCCTGGAATGTCGCAGGAGCACCTGAATGGCAATGTGCTTTCCCGTCTGGAAAAGGTCTGGTGCCACCTGCCCTCCGGGTGCCAGGAGGTGCCCGGCGTGGAGGTCCGCATGATCGATTTCGCTCATGTGTTCCCCAGCAACTCCATGGATGAGGGCTACGTGTACGGTCTAAGGCATCTGCTGACGGTGCTCCGAAGCCTGTTAGACACCTGACTCTGGCCCAGCTCCTCACCTGTCACCTGTCACCTGTCATCTTGTGGTCTTTGTACTTTTGGTAGAAAGGTTAACTTTTTTCTATTCTTACTCAGGAATACTAATCTGTTCATTGGAAAACTATGAAGAATAAAGAAGCAGGAATGTCAATTAAGCAGGGAGTGTGGTGGCCGTCGGGCTCAGGCAAAGTGCAAACCATCGCTGAGACACTGGGAGTTCCTTTAGCTTTCCGTAACTGCTTTACCGTGAAATCCCTGCCCACCCAGCCTTGACGTGAGCCCAGTCCAGACGATTACTCGATCGGAACGTCTTCGCCAATCCAGAGCGCATAGGTAGGCATCCTCAGAGTCAGTGAGGCCGGAGGTTACTAAAACTGGAGAAAATCCGACTGTCTATCCGAAGTCCAGACCAGCGAGTCCAATGGTGCTTTCTAGTGAACCCACTGAGAGCTGTTTACTGGCAGGAACGCAGTCCCCCCCCTCTCTTTCTCTCTCTCTCTTTCTTTCTCTCTCTCTCTTTCTTTCTTTCTCTCTCTCTCTCTCTCTCTCTCTCTCTCTCTCTCTCTCTCTCAGCAGTTCAGGGTGCTGCTTGTTCCCACTAGGGTCAGAGGAAGAGAACACATTTGTAAAGAACAAAGTGTTTTTCTTTCAAAAAAATTTTTTTTTTCATTTGTGACAAAATTGGAATCTTCTGAGCTGTGAAAAGTTGTAAACTAATGTTTTTCTTGTTTTTTCTTTCTCAAAGTGAGGTTCACAAGGCGGTCAGATAAGTTTTGTTTTATTTATTATTTCAATAATTTTTGAGGTTTTTTTCCCTTTCAGAATTCATGTACTTCTGTGTCCCTTGTTAGACGATAGCACAAATGTATATTGCTAAAAATAGTGTTTCTCAGAATCCAGAGAAAGGGTGGATGACAGAGCTCCCAACGTAAGAGGCGTGTAATAAATCCAGTGCGCACCAAGCCCCACGCCAGAACATTCTGCATCTTACTGAACAGAGACATCGTGACAGTTTCAAACATTAGCTTTGTTTAAGCCTGTCCCCTTTTATTCCAGATAACTATCTGTCATTGAAAATATTTAAGATTTTGCAATTACTTTGGCAAATACACTCAATGTCAATGGATATCACTTTTTGGACTCTGATTCACTGCTATATGCAAGTCGTTGAACAGCTTTGACATATTTCTAAAAAATAGTTTTATGATCTGACTTGTTAGACTTTTTTTCACCTCTTTTTTCCTTAAGATTACAAGTTAAACTTTTAAATCGAAGTGCCAGTTTTTTTGTGTGTGTGATGTGAATGGAATTTTTAGGTTTGTCATACGTTGTACCAGTAATAGCCTTGAGGACTCTATCCTTAGTAAATACATTAAACCCAAATAACTCAGATGCTCATAATATCTTGTTTAGAAGGGTGTAAGGTATTTTCCTTAGGGACATCAATAGAAAATTTGTAGTTTTCCTTTTTTTCCCTGACAACATTCACCTTGTCGTTGCTGTTACCGGCTAGTGGTTTAATCCATCTTCAGCTCATCTGAGGAACACTTGTGTTGACTCTCAAGAGGCTGGAATTCGTATGGAGTGCCGTCAGCCTATGTCAATGAACTTGATCAACTCAAGTGATCGGATTCCTCACACAGTTTAGTTCAACAAAGTCGGAACCAAATGCTCTAGTGTTTTGTTTCTCCCAAGTCTGTCAACTCTCAATACATGGACCCTTTGGAAAATCCATGAGGTTTTCTTTCAATAAGACAGGAAGTGCTTTTTCATCTTTCGTTTTTCAGGGAAGGGATTAACATTGAATTCTTTTTGTTTACATTTAGTCACTGTTTTGCGATACCTGTTTTATGTTACGTTATGACTAAGCTCCTGTGGAAGGTGGTGGCTGTCTCTGTATGTCATTCTGTATGACGTGTGATCATTGTGGTCCTGTGTCAACACTATGCTGAAGTTTACCACTGTGGGGAATCAGTCCTCAGACATACCTGAATATGGACATATTTGAAATAAGCAAAATATGGAGATAGTTTAAATCAACCGGATTACTATGTGTGTTTTTTTTTTCCTCCCTAGGAAACATGATTTTAGTGTATTTCTGATGGAATGCACTCATTAAAAGGACTTTTAAGAAATTATGGGTGTGAATACGTTTCTCAGATAAATTGTAAAATAGTTTTATAATAAAGTATTTACAGTAATTATTTTAATATGGATGGAAGTTGTGTAAATTAAAGTCAATGTTAAATATTTAAATAGTTTTTCAAGAAACAGTTATGAAAAATAATGTATATTATATGCTCTGACACGGGGCTTGTGACATTTCGAATCAGTATTTGTGATTCTCTGTTTTGAGTGTGAAAAGAATGTGTGTATGATGTCTGTTCACACTGCCACAGTTCGCTACTGTGGGCCTCCAGAGTGTTCCGCTGGACTAAGGGTTGTTTTCTGAAGGTTGCTTTAAATGTCATTTAGTGGTTGATGGCTTCTAAGATGGTGTTCTTAAAAGTCTTTAAAGAAAGGAATGTCCATGGTTATTCCTGTTGCGTTGGTCTTGTTTCGTGCAACAGAAAACACGTTTGTTGCTAAGTTTGGAATATCGTAGGATAAAGGAAAGCTGTGGCACCATGAAGGAATTTTGTAGCGAAATCAGAGATTGTGTCCACCGTGCTAAGGGGCCATCATCATTTTAGGGGCATTTTCTCCTGGAGTTTGACACGTCAGATGATTTGTTTCTGAAATGGTTTATAGGGCTCTTCCTTCTCCAGTGCCTTTGACCTTGGTTTTCTCTGTCTGTAGCTTCAGTTAACCTCTCTTACTTCATTGCCCAGTAAACATTCATATTGGTTCTGTGAAATCTACCTGTGAGTGCTTTCAGATCGCAAGGAGGTTTGCCTGTGGTTCTCCCAAGAACATTCAAATGTACCAGCTGTCAGGCGTCTTGAGTCCCCACCCGTCACCAGAAGGACAGTTGTGAACTAAGCAATCCAGGCCTGGGTCATTCCCAACGTCCTGTCTAGCTGAAGGGGCTTCGGGTATAGAGAAACAAGAGTTTAAAGGTCTTTTTAAAGTTTAAAGGTTTAGCTTGTGTCTGAGTTGTGTGGAGTTGAGATCAGG
Source organism: Zapus hudsonius (assembly GCA_004024765.1). NCBI lineage: Eukaryota > Metazoa > Chordata > Mammalia > Rodentia > Dipodidae > Zapus > Zapus hudsonius. The sequence goes on along the minus strand of PVHP010037988.1, from coordinate 5,092 downwards.
CGAGGCCACAGCCTTTTATCTCTTGAGTCGGGTCGTAATAGATGGCATACAAGAGCCTGTGATGTCCCGTTTTCCTAGGAGTGAAGGTCCGTGTCCATAGATGTCCCTTAGAATAATGATCAACGTGACATGACTGTGAACACCGTTCCGTTCCGCGTCCACAGGCACACTCACTGGACATACGTGCTCTACAATTTCGTACAGACACTTTAGGCCTCAGTTTCCCTTCCCTGCTATTTTAAATTGGGCTATGAGTATGAAATCACTCCTTGACTTTTAAGTAATTATAATTTAAAACGCTTGTTCGTAGTGTGGGAAGGTTGGAATCACCTTTTTCGTTTTGTCAGAATTGAAATTCTTACCACCTCTTCCTATGATATTCGTACAATTAAATCAGTATCTACTTGGAAGCTTTTTTATTTTTTTTCCCTGGGTTACACTTTGGCCGGGGGTTCTTACAAGAGTCGCAGTTGAATTGTGAAGTAGAATAGTCTGAAGTGGGGTGTAGGGGAAAAGGTGTGTACAGACACTTTCCATGGGACCTGTACTGGACGAGTCGAAGCCCCTAAAGGTGTCCCTCGTGACTCACGTGGCAACTCTAACTTCCTTGTACTTGATGAATGAAGGTAATTGGTTACTTTGTTCCAATGTCTAAACAATGTCTCTGGTTTTCTCTTTTTAGTGTGTTGATAATTTGTACTATTGATGGGGGGGGGGCTGTTCTTGGGTTGCAGGGGTTATTGTCAATGTGTGATTGTTGTTTGCGTTTTATAGATAATCTATGTGACATACCAATTTTTCTAAGTGATATTTAGATAATCCTAATAACTGTATATTTGACAACCCATTAAAATGTTTTGCATTGGAGTTTTTTTTTTTTTTTCCTGTTAATTGTAACCAACTAACTCACGACCATTGAGAAGTAAGTCATCCAATAAATGTTTGTGATGTGGTCTGTTCTGGAAACTTACAGAAATCAGGATTCAAAGTTAATTAGGACATGGTTAGAAGAAAGAAGAAAACACGTGAATGGATAAGCAAGTAAACCATTTTGTGAGGGGTTTTTTTTTTTCCCTAAAATAAAAACAAAACTCTTTGAAATTAATGTAGGAGAAGTGGATTATCGGAGAAAGATTAACATAAAAATACAATTTGAAAGATACTTTCACATGTGTTTTAAATTTTGTAAATTCGTTCCCAAATAGTGACCAAGTTATTTTCATGCATTAAGAAGAGAGGTTGGAGATTTTATTATTTATTGACTTAGAGACAAGGCTCTTGGGCTGGAGAGATGTCTCGGTGGTTAAAGGTTCTTGCTTGCATAGCCTGACAGGCCAGGTTTCATTTTCCAGGACTCAGGCAAAACCAGATGCACGAAGTGGCCCATGTGTTTGGATTTTATATGCAGTGGCAAGAGGCCCTTGCATTCCCATTCCCCCTCTAGTAAATAAAAATTTTTTAAAAAAATTGTTTTTATTTATTCATTTTCAAGCAGAGAGAGAGAGAGAGAGAGAGAGAGAGAGAGAGAGAGAGTGTACCAGGGCTACCACCTTGTGGGTCTGCCTTATGTGGGTACTGTGGAATTGAACCAGGGGCCTTAGGCACTGGAAGCAAGTGCCTTAACCTCTGAGCCATCTCTCCAGCCCCAATAAAAATATTTTTAAAAGACAAGGGTCTCATGTGATCCGGGCTGACCTCAAACTCACTCTGTGACAGGCTGACCTTGCCTTCTGGCTCCTCCTGCCTCCACTTCCCCAAGTGCTGATTGAAAGGTGAGTCCTGCAACCACATCAGAACAAGCCAGGCTGGGTGCGGATCAGAAGGACCTTAGCAGATGGCTTCCTTTGTTCTGTCACCTGGTTTTCCCTTCTTTCTCTCCCCTCCGGAGGAATCCTTCGCAGTCCCACACTTGTTCTCCTCACTTCTAAGTCACCACATGTCAGTGGGGGTGTTTATTCCTGAGACTCCTTAGTGATAACCAGAATGTCAGCTGGCTTTCTTCCAAGTGGGTTCAAACTGTCAGGCTTCTATGACACTCATGCCAAAAGATGTGTGTCTTCTTTGTTGAATACAAACGTCAGTTCATTGGTGAATGTTAAAACTTGTTTTCCACAGAATTAGTCATTTTGGTTCCATTTTAAGTGTAGGAGCTACTTAATTTCAAAGAGTTAGTTTAGCTGGATTTTGTTCCTCGAAATCAGTTCTGCTCGCATTGATTAATAATCTCCCTACCTGTCCCCCTGATTAGCACACATACACCTGAGAAGCAGAAATCCTTGGGGGGGGGGTCCCATTCATCCTCCCAAAGGAGGTGCTATGACTGTTTTTACCCCAAACATTATTCTGTTTTGTGTTTCTGTGACAAATACCCAGGGCTGGGAACTTGGTAAAGAGGACGGACAGGTCTGTTAGAGGCAGAAAGGTGACCCTCTCTGTTCTGACCTTTGGACAAGGGTGTTCTGGTTACATCACTACATGGTGCAAGGTGTCATGGGATTTGCTCACCGAGGGAGAGGCTTATGCAGGAATGCAGGAAACTAGAGAGATTCTGAGGCCCCATTCAGGTCCATGTAAACAACCTGTTCTCATGAGAACTAATCTGTGTCAATAGACCAGCATTAATCCTTCCCAGGGTGGGGTCCCCAGGACCTAATTACTTTCATTACTGCTCCACCTGTGAAAAGTCCCTCCCCCCACATGCAGGGTGGGGAGAGGCCTCCGGCAGGTGAACCTTCCTGAAACCCACTTAAACCATATTTGAGTCCTAACAATTAGGTTTGCTTGGAATTCAGTTCTTTGCAATAATAAAGTTAGCCTATCTTGTTTTAAGAATCTAATCATCTAAACCTCTAGACTCGTCCTGTCTTGGAATCTGGAATGTTGTGTAGTAATTCTGCCTGATCCCAGAGGAGGGATCTGAGGCCTGCTTAGCAATAGCACAAACCTGTCCCCTAGCTTCTCAGGGCTACAGTTTACTATAAAGCTTTTGTACACACCCTGTACACAAGAGGGCTATCAAGTGAATCATTGTTTGAACTATGATATTTTTGAGATGGACCCATAAATATCAGCAGACATATCAAAATCCCATAAAGTCTGCAGACAATGGAAAAGTAATGATTCCTAGTTCGTGATGCAAAAACTAGTCAGTATCCATGACTGGTATTCTTAACTAGTATTCTTTACTAGGTATTACCCAACTCCTTGTATTTTCAGGAGATGTATTTGCCCCATATCTAAGTAATTTTAGTATCCCTGCTATTCTAGCCTCCTTTATTTAACAAAGCAAAAACCTGGGAAGACTGGGTTTTGGGGATTCAGGAAAAGTCCTTAAACTCCAAACCCTGAGTGAGTGTCTGTTTTTTTTTTTTTTTTAAACAATTGGAATAAAGACCTGGGGAGATGGCTCAGAGGTTGGGGTACTTGCCTTGAGTGCCCGGGGCCCTGGGTTCAGTTCCCCAGGACCCATGTGGGCCAGACCCACAGGTGGTGGCCCTGGTGCATTCTCTCTCTCTCTCTCTCTCTCTCTCTTTCTCTCTCTCTCTCTCTCTGCTTGAAAATGAATAAATAAAATATTAAGAAAAAAAGAATTGGAATAAAACAGACTTAGAGGGATAATTATTGAGACTTGCATTTATTCAGAGAAACAGAGTAGAAAAGGAAGGAAGACACAGAGAGCCCCTGAGGAGTGGAAGGCCAAGGGAAGGGAGCTCCCCCCCATCTCAGCCCAGCTGATTGGTCTGAGCTAAGGGCTGCCTCCAGAAGAGACCAAATTTAGGGCTGGGTTTAACCAACCTGAATTCCGGATTAGATTTAAGCCTTAACTGTAGGAAAGGGGAATTCCTTCCCAGAGACAGACCCAGGTTGTTTTTGGAAAACCAGATTTAGGCAAGAGAGAAAGAGAAGCCAGGTCTTCTTTTTTTTTTAATATTCCACCTACCCATTTTCAAGCAGAGAGATAGAGATAGAGAGAGAGAGAGAGAGAGAGAGAGAGAGAGAGAGAGAGAAAGCACCAGGGCCACCACCCTGTGGGTCCAGGGAATTGAACCCGGGGCCTCAGGCTCTGGAGGCAAGTGCCTCAACCGCTGAGCCATCTCTCCAGCCCAGAAGCCAGGTCTTCTAGGCAGGGAAGACACTGCAAGGACCACCCGGAGTCATTCGGCTTTCGGGGGGCCCAGTCACCCCAACTGTCTCGCTTCCTTCTTGCTGGGTCTATTGATCCCCCAACCCAACAATGTCAGACGTGATGTCTGGCCTGGTCTCAGCTGATTCAAAGTCCAGACCAACCACCACACACTTGTCCTGGAATGTCCCTGCATGTGACTTCTGACTCTGCAAACTAACAGGAACAGACTCTGGTGGCGTGAGTGGATGATCCAGGGGCTGGAGAGATGGCTCCAGGTCCATCCCCCACGCCCACATAAACAGCTGGGCATGGCAAGGAAACACCCTTCGTTTGTAGAACCTGGTGGACCACAGCTGTGTTCACTGCATTCATAAATCAATGCGTCTCTAAAGAACCTCCTTAGCACTGCCCTTAAGGAGGATTGGGGTTAATCGGCCAGCTCTGTCTGAATCCTCCCAGCACTCCTGGATAGAGAGAGGCAGGCTTGCCTTCTTCTGGCCCTCTGTGGCTGGATCTACCGGTTTGCCCCTGACCAGAGGGCAGTCTGAACTGTGTGCTGGCCAGGCTCTGAGTTTCTGACCTTTGCTTATCCTGGACATCTTGGCGAAAGTTATCTCTTGGAGAACTTCCTGCTGGGCTCACTCCACTATGGAGTAGAAGGGAGAAAAACCCTTCCTCAAGGAAATATACACAGCTGGGGGGGGGGTCAAGAATAGATGGGGAACCACAAGGACTCAGGGAACTGAGCGGAAGAGGGGAAAGAGTGTGAGAGCCGTGGTGGGGGGGACTCTCCAGAGGCAGGGCACCCCTCAGTGACAACACACTTGGGCCAGGAGAACCCGGCTGAAGACTAGGCTCTCCATGGTCCCCTGTCACAAGGACTGATCCAGTCGACCCACGGAGGAGGATTTCCAGCTGATTGGGGATGGGGAAGGGGGCATTGGGGAACTGGGGATAACAACTCAT
>PVHP010037987.1:0-17074 GCA_004024765.1 Zapus hudsonius | reverse complement strand
ATCCAGAGTGTTTATGCCCCAGGAGTAAAAGAAGTGATATCTTTGGTAAGTTTTTTGACAGAAATTTCCAGAGGCTGGGGTAGCCTAGGAGTGTGCTGTTGACTCAAGGTCTGGCAGGATCTGCAGGGACTCAGCAGCATATTGTGTCTGAGGCATAGCTCTGTGTGTGACCAGTGATTTATAAACGGTGTCATTCTCTTGTGAAATGTACAGAAGACTAGCTGATGGTGCAGACAGTGTATCACCCTGGAGGCTGTGTTGGGTAGCAATTGGGAAGTATGTTATGCAACCAAACTGATCCAAGTTCAAATCCCAGATGTGCCAAGCATCTAAAAGGTAGTCATGATCATGGTGATTAAAACATTTATGTACTCCATGGGAAGGGTTTTCTGTATTTATGAGGCTGTTGGAGGTTAGTAGGATACCATGTCGAGTAAAGTAGTGCTGACCCGCAGGTGGATTGAACTTGGCCATGACTAATACACTGTGGTGTGGTGGTTTAGCACAGGACCAGGGCTCTTGCTGTGAATCCTAACTCTCCCACTTACTGATCATTGACATTGGCTCAGGCACTTTCCCTCTCTAATTCCCAGTATTCTCATCATAGGATGGAGAATACTTCATAGGGCTTTCTGGGAAATAGAGAAATTAAACCCGTACACAGTAAGCTTTAATTATTTTAATTATTTCTTAAATACCCTTTGGGACATGGACTTCACTAGTTGTGGGTAGTAGAGGTCTGAATTTTAAAAAATATAATAATTGTTAAAATTCGGGGATTAATTTCTTTGACTCATGCCTGTCTGACTGATTTATGTTAGGATAAGACACATCAGCACTTAAAGAAACCATTTTCTGATAGACCAAGAGACTAACTCATATTTTATAAAATGGTTTCAATTTATATATTTGTCATGTGTCTCTGAGTATGTGTGTGTCTAGGTACACATTCTGAGGCTCGCACATGGACGTCTCAGAACACCGGCAGGAGGACAGTCCTAAACCAGCTGGCCTGTGAGCTGCTCCTGACGCGCCTCCCATTGCCATAGAGCGCTGGGATTACAGACAGAGCACCCAGCCCCCCGACTTTACATCACATACACTGTTGGTCATTCAGCTGCCACTCCTGCTTCACGTTTGGTTTCTCATAGGGAAGGAGCAAGGGGGAGCAGATGAGGTCAGCGCAGGCCAGCCTTTCTGTGGGCAGAAGTTCTCTCCACTGAGGCCTCAGTTGACTCAGTGACTGATTTCAAGCTGTGCCACAGAATCTTGTTTGTTTGTTTGATTGTTTGAGGTAGGGTCTCACTCTCGTCCAAGCTGACCTGGAATTCACTATCTCAGGGTGGTCTCGAACTCACGACAATCTTTCTACCTCTGCCTCCCGAGTGCTGGGATTAAAGGCATGCGCCACCACGCCCAGCTTTACAGAACCATTTTTTTAAATTGCTTTTGTTTACTACCAGAAGATATGTTGAGAACATTTTGAGAAAAATCGCCGTTTTTAATGGCTTTAAATATTTTTGTTTTCTGAGCTACAATTCATCCAAATAATTTTCAAAGATGACAGCTAATAAAATTGTTCATAACTAGTTATGCCTTAATTTTAGATATTATACTAAGCATAGAGTTATTTTTAGCCTATAATAAAACTTTTAAACATATTTTGGTCTTATCTAGAGTGAATTTTTAAAAACATTTATTGTTAATAATGTGATATAGAGATTTTTATTGCATAGATTATATAAATTTATAAGAACTGTCAAGTTCTTATGATTTTTACAAGGAGGCATTGTGGCATGTTAGGGTATACTGAAAACTTGAGTTCTAGGTTTAATTAGTTAAAATATTTGAATTTGTTAATAACTGCGGGTTTTGCTTTGATTTAAAAGTTTTGACTCAAAAATCAGCCCTTTACACAAGCCAAGACCTCCCCCAGGCTACCTGTGGTCTAGAATGCTCTTAGGATGACACACAGCATCTCAGCTGATGACAGTGACCCCTGCCTGCCTTCTAGAGAGTGTGCGAGTGCACGAGAGCAGAATCACCTCCTCTAGGGTGTGTGCATGTGCATGAGAACAGAACCGCCCCTTTAGGGTGCGTGTGCGTCCACGAGAACAGAAGGGCTTCATCATCTCTTAGTTGAGTTTTGGCTGTGGGACTTTGCTCTTCCCTTCTCACCATCCACTTTGCTGTTTGTATCTTCCCTTTTTCTTTCCTTTGGCTGAGCACTTACTGTTCTGAAGACTGTCCAAGGCACAGCAGGATACAGCACAAGATTTCACAATTTAAGTTATTTCGCATAATGCACTTAGATTTCCTCAGCTCTGGTCATATGATTCTTTTCATTTAATTAATTAAGAACAGTCAACCATCATGGGATGTTTGTGGCACCCCTATGGGGGACAGATTTTACTAATATTAAAAAGCCTTGTTTATTTCTCATATGACAAAAATCAATTTCCCTTCATTTATATTTGATGTAACACATTGTAGAAGATATATGGATAGTTCAAAAATGTTTCTGTTAATTAGAATACATACCATGGAAAACCTTACTGAATGTAGCATTGGTGGTACTCAGCTCACCCACCAGGAAGTTGGAAGGGTTAGCGGTGAGTTAATCTCTTCAGTGATCTATCTGTCTGGGATGGACTCTCATGTGTCCCTCTCTTGGCCTGGCCCTCAGGAGTGTCTTAGCTATGACATTCTTCATGTGTGCAAGATGTCCTTTTTGTATGTTGGTTTGGTATGTAGGAGTGAGGAAACATTTGCCAGAAAACTGAGTAAGCAAAATTGCATCATAGGTTCATGCTGTACCCCTTACTATCAGATCAGACCTTTGTCACAGTCACTTAACCTAATCAGGATTCACCTGCAAGAAGGTGGCTACATGTGTTAATCAGCAAAGGAAGGGAACAGTGAGTCTTGAAGGAGGCCACCAGTGTTTTCACATCTCATGGAGATCGCAAAACACAGCCATGCTTATGGGGTGTGACTCACTGCATCCTGTTGATCCACTAGACTCCAGGAATAGCACTGCATAACTGAACATACATTGTCCTCGTCCCAGACCATGTAACTGGCCAGAGAGACAAAGAAATTCTGTTTTATGTTATCTTAGTAATAACTGCTAAATAAAAAATCAAACTGGAGCTGGCCATAAGGGTGACCTGGAGGATGGGACATGGCACCTCAGATTCTGTCCTGGAAGGTCTCCTGGATGATGGCTTGAGTAATGGCTGAGTTTGCCTGTGAGGTAGGGATGCAGCTCTCTGGGATTGGGTGTACCTGTCAGTAGCCCTGTGGCTGGTGCGATGAGTGAGTTAGTCACAGGACATGAGTGCTGAAGGGGAAGGAACCCTAGTAAATTCGCCTTGGCAGGTGTGTGGCAGCAAGAGGCATTCAAAACAGAAGCAAGAGAATCAGTTAGGAAGCTGTTTTAGTAATCAAGGAAAAGCGAAGACGGCTGGATAGGGCCGTGATATTTGGAAGTAACATCCACAGAACTTGCTGTCAAACTGGACATGGATGTGAGGAAGTGAGGCATCGTGGCTAGAAGTCATGCTTCTCATCTAAACAGTAAGATGAATGAGTTGATACTGGAGATTAGGCTGCAGGAACTCAGTTGTTGGTAGGCCAAGTTTGAGATGCAAGGAGATGTCAAAGAAACAGTATATAAATATCCCTGGAAGATGAACCAGTATATGTTCTTAAAAGTGATACTGGCTATTAGTAATAGGAAATAAATAAGTGGCCTGCACACAGTTAGAGTTTCAGCCTGCACCTATGACATGAAATGCACACAGTTAGAATTTCAGCCTGCACCTATGACATGAAATGCCGGGAAGTACTGTAAGGGCACCTTTCACACGACAGCCACTGGGGATATTTAAATAGAAAATTTACTTCAGAACATCACTAGAATATCGGAACTATTTAAAAGTTTAAAAAATGTGTAGTTACTGCTCTACCTGTAAGCAGTGTTGGAGAAAATTGAATATACTTGTTTTATTTGTATGTGTGTATGTGTAGGTGCACATACTTAGACTCATTATGTGTGTGAGGACACGTACATGCGTGTGGAGGCCAGAGAGCAATGTTGCATTATTTTTAGTCACTCTGCAGTTTATGTTTCCAGACAGGGTCTGTCATTGAACCCAGAGCTCACTGATTGGGTAGCCTACCTGGCCAACCAACCCTTGGATTGTCCTGTGTCTGCTGCCTCCCCAGCACGGAGATTATACTCCAGCTTCTTAGTCAGTACAGGGAATCGAACTCTGGTCCTCATACTTGCACAGCAAGCCCTTTACCCACCAAACCATCTTCCGAACTCCTTATTTTAATTGTTTTGTTATATAGTTAATACATAACAACTATAAGGGGTTCAACAGTTAAGCCTTTGCTCTTTAAGATGGATCCAACATTTCTCATCATGTTTTGTCCAGGCATGGAATGTCACCAACTAGGGAGAGAAGACCATGAACACACAGAAGCCACTGAGTTCTCAAATTTATGGATTTCTTACTTTAAGTAGTTTTCCAAATTGACTGTCTCCCCTGAGATAGCTTTGGGGTGTGCTGTAAGTTAGCAGGCATTTAAGCTATTTTTGAGACTGGCATGACTGATGATAGTGCCTCCTTGATTGATCAAGGTAGGGTTTATTTTTTAAATATTTTTATTTGTTTATTTGAAAGCAGAGAGAAATAGAAGAGAGACAGAGAGAATGGGCATGGCAGGAGCTCCAGCCACTGCAATTAAACTCCAGATGCATGCACCTTTTGTGCATCTTTGTGCATGGGTACTGGGGAATTCAACGTGAGTCATTAGGCTTTGCAAGCAAATGCCTTAACCGCTGAGCCATCACTCCAGCCCTAAGCTAGGTTTTATCTGCAGGTCTGCTCTCACATTCTTCCGAGTGTATCTCTTTTTACACACTTTTGCTTTTGTTTCAAAACCAGGGACATCTATGGCCTTGCAGATAGCACTCCACGTTTGAGAATTATTGACATGCTAACCAAACAAGGTCCTTAGCAAAGGTAAGGCTCCATTTACTGCAATATAGCTGCTTATTTTGTTTTCATTATGGAACACTTGTTTATAAACTGGGACATACTTGAGTGTTCCCTGTCTGCAATGCTTCAGATTTCATAGGTTTTGGGGATTTGGATATTCATATGAACTGCTCACTGAACATCATTCATCCTCAATCTGAACATCATTCGCCTCAATCTGAAACTTTTGGAGAACCATGTCAGAGCTTAAAAAGTTTTGGATTTTGGATTTCAAATTTTCAAATTAAGGATGCTTGATTGCCCTGTATTTCAATATGAGGCATAATGCTAAAATGACCTCCCAAGAACCTACCACCTAGCGTGAAACAGGAATGTCACTCATACCATTTGTCGCCTCTGTCAGGGCAACATTCTTTATATGTTTTCATGTCGTGTGCAGGAGTCCAGGTTTTATACTCATAAAGAGAATGGTTGTGAGTCACTGAATTATTTTCCGAAGTCATTAGACCTCTTCACATTCTCCTAGCATTGTACTGAGTGCTCCTAACCACATCATTGCCAAATGTACAACTGAAGTGTCAGGTGTCTTAACTTTTCCCAGCACAGTGGTGCAAATGACCTCTCTCTCTCTCTCTCTCTCTCTCTCTCTCTCTCACTTTCTCTCTCTCTCTCTCTTTCTCTTCTCTTCTCTCCTCCTCTCTTCTTTTCTTTGTTTTTTTTTTTCATTTTTGAAGCAAAGTTGAGATTATTAAGAAGAGTCTTTTAAAGAAAAGGACAATAGTATCAAATCCGCTGTATGTGGAGGCTTCTCTGGAGAAAGTTCTACATAAGGACATCTTTTTACATCTTGCCTTTCTGTTATTGCTAATGAGGTTGAAAATTTTTTATCTGATTTTTCACCAGTGTTTTGTTCTTCCATGAAATGCTGATTCCTGGGCTGGGCGTGTATGACTCAGTTGCTGGATTGTTTGCCTGGTGTGCCCCAGTACTGAAAAAGGAAGGAGCTGAATGAAGGAGATAGAAAGGGAAAAAAAGAAATGCTTGTTCATGTATTTTCTTCACTATGTACTTAAAACTGTGCATTCAGTACTGCACATCTAGATTAAAAATTGCTTAATTAAAGCTACCTTCTCTGTGTTTCACTTCTTTTAAATGAAATGTAGGACACACACATATTGACAAAATTCTCAATACTAATTTTGGGGGAGCTGTGTGTTTTTTGGTTTAATAGTTCGTATTTGTTGAGTGGAAGTTTTTAATGTTAGCACACTTGGATTTATGAATCTTATGTTTTAAAGTTTAGAGTTAACCCTGTGTGCTAAAGAAAACCTTCCTTACATAGTTTATATTCTCTGTCTTTTTTGTTTGCATTTTTTTTTTTGAGATGGGATTTCATTTGCCTAGGCTGGCCTTGAACTTGCTGTTGCCAAAGATGGCCTTCAACAACACCAGCCTTACATCCTCCTACCCCTACCTCTTGCCTGGCTAAGAGTTCATACATATTCTCTTATGTTACTTTGTTTGTAAAAGTTAAAAACTTACTTTCCTATTTTAAATGTTACTTCCACTGGAAATTGTTTTTATTTAATTTATTGATTTTGTTAAATAGTAAGGATCCTACTTAATTTTTACTTTCAAATGACTGATTGTCCCAGCATATTGCATGATTCACTTTTTCTTTTTTAAATATTTGTTTACGAGAGAGAGAGAGAGAGAGAGAGAGAGGCAGATAGAGGATGGGCGTACTAGGGCTTCTAGCTACTGCAAATGAACTCTAGACACATGTGCCACTTTGTGCATCTGGTTTTACATGGGTTTGGGGGAGTTGACCCTGGGTCCTTAGGCTTTGCAGGCAAGCACCTTAACCCCTGAGCCATGGCTCCAGCCTTCCCCTTTTCTTTGCTGATGTGCAGTGCAGTGTTTGTTAAATGTCTCCATGTGTACGTCTCTATTGGTCCATTGGTCTGTCTCTTTCCCAGGAGAACAGTAAGTTAGCATTAGAGTTTCATAATAAGTCTGCTGTTTGATAAGAGTTCCCCTCCTGTGTTCCTTTTCCTTAGATAGGATCTCTGTAATGGCTTGTACTGTTCTGTGCAGGTTTAGAATCAATCTAGCAAACTTTTTGAATTTTGATTGGGACGGCACAAAATGCATCGATTGAGTCTGGGAAAAGCTGGCGTGTTACTTCATGGAGCTTGCTAAGGTTCCAGGTTAATGTCTCACAACAGTTTCTCCATATCAGTCATGCAGGATTTATAAGTTGCTTTTGTTCTTCAGGTATATTTGCTGAATGAAGCAAACTCAAAATTAAATGCATAAAATTATAGCTCCAGGATTTTATCCTGAAACTACTTTTGATGTCTTAATAAATATGAGCCATTTTTACAGCTTTATTTGAGATACAGTTCACATGAAAAATCAACCATTTAAAGTGTTCAGTTCATTAATATTGGCTTTATATTCATATAGGTATGTGGATAATAATTTTTTTTGAGGTATGGTTTCTCTAGCCAAGGCTGACCTGGAATTCGCTGTGTAGTCTTTTTTTTTTTTTTTTTTTTTTGGTTTTTCGAGGTAGGGTCTCACTCTAGTCCAGGCTGACCAGGAATTCACTCTGTAGTCTCAGGGTGGCCTTGAACTCATGGTGGTCCTCCTACCTCTGCCTCCCGAGTGCTGGGATTAAAGGTGTGTGCCACCACGCCCGGCTTCACTGTGTAGTCTTAAATTGCCTTCAAATTTACCAATATCTCCTACCTTTGCCTCCCTAGTGCTGGGATTAAAGGAGTGTGCTACCATGCCTGGCCTCTATTTCGTTCTTTAAAACAATTTATTTACCACAAAAGGGAAACCTATACCATTCCCATCTTTCCTAGCTCTAAGCACTAACCTTTCTGTCTTTTAATTTGCCTTTTCTGGTCATGTGAAGTAAGTCAAGTCAATACCACATGATTTCTGTTGTGTGGATTTTTTATTTAGTTTAGTATTAATATGGTATATTAATGAGTATGAGCTGAATGTCATTCCTTTTTATGGTTTAATACTATTCCAGTGAACAGATACTTATATTCAGTCAGTGTTGTTTCCCTCTCTTCTGTATTACAAATAATGATGATGAGCATCAAGGTTTCCTTTTCTTTATATATTGAGGAGTGGAATTTCGGGGTCACATAGTAACTTACCTTTCACAGAACCTTTTAATCATTTTCCTTAGCAGCTGTGCTTTACCTGAAATTCCCACCACATCATCTGAAGGCTACTTTTGAATCCTCCAAAGAGTGATTGTAATGCATTATATTTATCTTGAATTGGGATTGTGATTTTAATTAATGAATGAAATCAACATTTTTATATTAGATTCCTTTTAACACAATTCTTTAACTACCTTCTAGGTTATATTTTCTTAAATCTGTCTACAACTTGAGGTATAATTTAAATACAAAGCATTTCACCCACTCTATATTTAGTGTGATTTTAAATCAGTTTTTGTTCAGTCTAACTTTAGAGCATTTCGATAGTCCCACAGAGTTCCTGCATGCCCATGACTGTGACCGCCCACTTCTCCTACCCCACAAGTGGTCTGCTTTCCTACCTACAAGTCAGCCTTTGCAGAACTTTACCATAGACATCAGTGAGGAAATAGAGATTGCCTTCGCATTTGCTCTTCTCACTGCACACCATCTCTGAGATTCCTTCTGGTTTCGTCCATGTTTGTGTTTTGCTTTTGGTTACCACCTCGTGCTTATCCTTTCATCCGTGGATGAGGATTTGGCTCGCTTACAGTTTGACTGAGATGACAGATACAGATACCATTTGCCGATCTAAGTTCTATGCGTCATTTCGTCGTTCTCCTTTAGATATGCATGTGGGACAATGTCTCAGGACATCGTGAGGGTGTGTGGATGGCATGTATGTGAAATTCTGTAAGAAACTACCAAAGTGTTTTCCAGTGTGGCCATGCCATTTTATGTCTCCCTGAGAATGTAGGAGGTGCCAATTTCTGCTTGACTTGATAACCATTGATTGTTTTCCTTTTAAAACTGTACCTGCTCTAGGGGGCTTAGATTTCACTTGGATTTTTCTAATGTAATTATGACGGGCATCATGATGAAATGCTTTTCTTTTCTTTTTTTTTTGGTTTTTCAAGGTAGGGTCTCACTCTAGTCCAGACTGACCTGGAATTCACTATGTAGTCTCAGGGTGGCCTTGAACTCACAGCAATCCTCCTACCTCTGCCTCCCGAGTGCTGGGATTAAAGGCGTGCGCCACCACGCCCGGCCTTATGAAATGCTTTTAAGTCATTATTATTATATTATTACTATTATCAATGTGCTTAGATTGTCATATTTTTGAGTTCCTAGGATTTTAATACATATTGGATATTATTTCTTTATCACATATGAGCTGAGAATATTTTCTCCCATTCTTCTACTTGATTTTTATGCAACTGATATCTTCTGAAGATTTTAATGTTCAGTGTTTAATTTTTTTATGGATTGCTCTCCTCTTAGCTGTTTGTCTTTCCCTCACTTAAGTTCACAAGATTTTTATTCTTCTAGAAGTTCTATTACTGTGGTACCACTTAAGAGTACAATCCAGCTTGCTATTTTCGTATGTTGTAAATAAAGATTTCTACCTATTTCTTTATTTTTGCACATGATATGAAACTTCCACCAGCATTTATTCATACGATTATTCTTTCTCTGGGAAATTCTGTGGCATGGCTATCAAAAATCACATGATCCCGACTGTGTGTGTTCATTCTTGCCCTTCATTATGTTTCATTATGTCTGTGTAGATCGTTATCCCTGTACTACTCTGTTTTGGGTTCCTTATAGCTTTGTAGGCCTTTTAATCTTCATTTTCAAAATTATTTTGGACACTCGGCCTTTGAACCTTTCGTATAAACTTTAGTACAATTTCTACAAAAACAAACACCCTGATGGGATCAGTTGAAGAGATTGACAAGTAAATCGCATTTATTCTTGCAACCAAGTAAATCTGTGCCTATAAAGGAACAAGAGTGCCATGTTCTTTTGTCATCTTTCATTTCTGTCACACTGGTATGTGCTTGGCTTGCCTAGATTGTGCAATTTGGGACACAGTGTTATTAGTAAAATATAGGCAAAGCCCACACTACTATCTCAGTTGTAATAAATGCACTCAACAACAGCCTCACTTTAGTGATTCAAGCAAGTGAACTAACCCAGAATTAGTCAAAGAAGGACAAGAGAGAAGCTATGGCTAATGTCATACTTCATAGGGGAAGGTAACAAGTTTTTCCTAATGTTCTGTAATATTATAATAGTTATAATTTTCTTTTCATAGACAGGGCTTCTTATAGTCATGATTCAAAACATATCTGAAACATTCAATGTCATTGACTTATATATGAGACTCACTTAACCATTTTTTACTTGAGAAAACATTAATTTGCAGAGTAGTTATCGTGTCTTATCTTTTGCTAATTGTAACTATTTAAATATTTTTAAAATTTGATTTTTCTGTGGCCATATGTTTATCTCAAAGTTGGCATAATAATGTTATAAATAAACCATTAAAAAAAGCAATTCTAGACAATTGTGGACTTGAAATATTTTGGCTTCCTTATGTGGAGAATGTGGGCTGGATTTCATCTCCTAGTGTTGTTCTGATACTCTGTGACTAGAGAACACTGCAGACATTTACTAGTAGACCTCTGCTAGTATTGGTGTTCCAGAGCCTTCCAAGGCTCTTCTCCTCCCCCTCCTTCTCCACCTCCTTTAAGTAAAATACCCATCGTTTGAATTCCTTAGCCTCCTATTAGCTCTGACTTGTGGTACTTAAACTCAGTTTTCCGAGTTTAGTCACCTCAGGGTTCTTTCAACCCTCATGTATGGAAACAGCCTACCCACTGTGTCATACCTGTCTGAGTAGCAAGAGTAGTTTCTGTAGAATAGTAGCTGCTTCCAGGAGTCCTCGTCAGACAGACCGGCTCCTCTGTACTGTGAGCTCAGTGATGTTCACATGTCCTTCTGTCTCAGAGCTCAGGTGTTCTTCATAGCCTGTTTGGGGACTTCCTTTTCTGGGAACCCGTACAAAAAATGACTTCATGTGAAATGTATTTTAAAGTGCCTTGGGGTGAAATCCTTTGACATCAATTTGTAGGTGACTCTGCAGCCTTCCTAGACATATTCATGATTACTCTCTTGTTCTAACTTTACAATAAAAGGTAGTAATATATTTCAAAAATGGGAAGAAATGTAACTGGAGATTGAAAATCAGTTCAATTTTCTAGAACTTTAGGTTCTGGTAAGGTTTCACTGAAAGAAGCTAGATGAGGTTCCTGAAATATTCTAATAAATATAAGAGCAAATATAATTTTTAAGTTCACATGTGAATACTTCCTTGTAGATATAAATAATCAAAAACAAGAAAAAAGTCACTATTACTCCTCTGCGAATTCCTGACAGAATCAGAACCTGATTTGAATTCAGGACCTACGATTGGGGCTTCCTGCTCAGTGTCAGTTGTGTCTCTAGAATCTCTGTGACAAAGATCAAATGTGGTCATGCCCATTCAAGTGCTTCATATCTGGTAAAGGATGTCGCTTAATGACCGCTTCAGTTTTTCCAGTTAGGCTTGACGGCCCTCTGTTTAGTAGGTCACTGGTGGAGGTGCGATGATGGCCCAGAACTTCCTTACTGGTGTGCACACTACCTCTTGGAATTGTGTCTCCTGTGTATGTGACAGGGAGTGAACAGCTACAGATTGTTGCTGTTTTTATCTTTATATTTGTTAGAAAAGTAATATATGTTTATTTTAGAAACCATAAATCAGCAAAAGAAAAAAAAATAATTACTTTTAAATGTAGAAGGAAGGCATTTATTTTTGTGCAATTTCGGTATAAGAGTTCAGTTGTGTTGAACACAGGATTGTTTCCTTTTTAGCCTTAGTTTATATTGTTTATTGTAACTTAGTTATCATATAATATGATTTCCTTATGTAATATTTAGTGGTGATGTTATGTCTCGTGATTTAACTAACTGTAATTTTTTGACAGTTAATATATATCCCTAATGTTTTTGCTACTCAAAATAATATTTAATATGGGCATTTTATTATTATTTGTACATGTCCTCTGCATCCTTTTTATTTTAATAAGATAAATCTTAGTTACTCTATGAAGGGACATTTGATTTCTTCATAGCTTTTTTGAGGTATACTATGTAATGAGTTTCTCATATTTTTGGCATACAGCTTGGTAAGGTGTTACCATCCATATCAACGTGAAATCACCTCTGGTTTTCAGGTAGCACCTGCTTGAATTCGGCCCTGGTGGTCTCCTTTCATAAGACATTTATTTATGCAAGTAGAGTTTTTGTGCATGGGATAATTAAGATTCATCTTGTTTTGCTTTTTTTTTTTTTTTTTTTTTTTGAGGTGGGGTCTCACTCTAGCCCAGGTTGACCTGGGATTCGCCATGCAGTCTTAGGGTGGCTTTGAACTCATGGCGATCCTCTAACCTCTGCCTCCCTCCTGAGTGCTGGGATTAAAGGTGTGAGCCAACACGTCCAGCATTCATCTATTTTTTATGAGTTTGTTATATCAACATTATATTGTTATAGAGCTGTACAATTACATGTTTGGGGATGCCACAATCCATTCATCTGCAGATGAGCATTTGAGTTGTTTCCCATTGAAGGCTATAAAAATAACTTCTGGCGTGGACGTTGCTGTACAAAAGTGTGTGCATGCATGTAAGACAATTGATACTTATTGTTTTGGAAAGGTTACCTAATTTTTATTTTGAAGATGAGGAAATTGGAGGAAAACTATAGCAACTGTTTCTTGTTGGGAGACGTTTTTAGGAATATGTAGAATTTCAGATGTATCATACTTGATGAAATTAGAACACTCACAAAAATGCTTTCAAAGTTAATATAGGTTGATTGACATATCCTAAGGACCACACACCTTTTGCTGGAGCACATCTTTCACCTCAAGTGTATGTACTGACTGCCTAACCAGGGTCACTTATTCCTTCAATGAATTAATACTCACGAACAGTTGGGATTTCCCTTTTAAATGCCTCATTATGCATTGAATCTGAATCACTTCTGAGAAAAGTTCATTGAACCTCACAAAACACTTCCTAAATCTGGTTGAGAGTAGTTGCAAACTGTCTTTTCTCTCTTCTTTAAGACGTGCAGTTGACCGAGGGCGGACAGGAGAATCCGAAGCCTCTGGTGACATCAGAGGCCTTTTCAACAGCCTTCTCACTTTCCTTTCTCAGAAAGCAGAGGCTCAAACCTTGGAGACTGCTGGTGAGAATATCTTCTTCAATGCTTTTGGCTTAATCATTGTGGTTTTAAAGTGTATCACACGCTTCTTTCTCAGTGTAAATCAGCTTATAGTCACCACCTATGTCTTCTGTGTTTTTGCTGTGTGAATTATTTCACTAGGAAACAGCTAAGATATGCATAAGATCAAATCCTGCCTTAAGGAATTTAAGTGGAGAGAAAGCGTGTAGCTAAATGGAAGCAAACAGCAAGGAGGTGAAGTGCCATAAGAAAAGCCCAAAGAAAAATCTGGTGAATATAATGGGCAGATTACTTCAAGAGAGATGTATTAGTAAAAGCCCGAAAGAAAAAAAAAATAGTATTTGTGTTGATAGTACTTAAGTTGTTTTCACCAAAGCCCACAGAAAATGGAAAGTTAATATAAAACCTGACATAGTAATGTGATTTCAGGTAAAAGTTAATTATTGTTTTGAGAAAAAAAATAGAAGAGTAATTTATTATTATGGGTGCATTATAAAATAGGCCATTGACTAATTTTGGAATTAGACAATATGATTACTCCTTAGAAAGATAGTTCTGAGAAATGATAAAATAATTGGATTATATCAACACAGTAGGTAGGGAGTGAACAAAAGAGCCAAGCGAGTGGTTAACTTGAGCTGGATTAGGAGGCCTGTTTTCTAATAGAACTATGGCCTAAATGAATGTGTCATGTCTGCTAAGATCTCGGGCCTCCTGCTATTTATTCCCATGGAAGCCTGGGAAGGAGGGGCGAGTGGTAGATTGTTGCACTCTTGACTACATTTTCAGCCGACAACTGAAAACCGTTGTTTGAGGAATGAGAGCGGATGGGACTCCCCGAGGTCACCGTGTCCAGCTGACTTGGGATTCAGAATGGCAGGGGAGCCTCTGAGCCAGTTCTGCTCCTTACCAGGGTCTGCTCTGAGCCAGTTCTGCTCATTGTCCAGGGTCACACGGTCTTGTCGTCATGATTCTAGTTACTACGAGGGACTTGGTGATAGTGTGACGGTTTGTTGTTGCTGCTTGCCAACTCCCTTGTTTCACAAGTAAGCTGACAGGACAAGAGCAGGTAGTGATCAAGTGAACCTATCTAACCGAAGAGGAGCTTCTGAAAGTGACACAATGTGATGGCACTGTCACTCCGCCACTGGAGGCCACCACAGGAAGGTTGTAAATTCCAGAATATGTTAGTGATGAGGCGCAGTCTGTCTCCAGAAAGGAGAGCGAGAGGGAAACTTTCAAATGTACATCTAGATAAAAAAATATTATTTGCAACAGTGAACGACTCTGAAAACACATAAATCATTAGTAGTAGTTTTCTAGATTTTTTACATATATTAAAGTGGTCCAGGATTTTTAAATTGTTTTCCTTTTTTTAAGTTAAAAAAATTTTTATTTATTTGCAATAAGGCGGGGGATGGGCTGGCTAGAGCCTCTTGCTACTGCAGACGAACTCCAGACACATACACAACTTTATGCATCTGCAATTACACAGGTTCTGAGGAATCAAAGTCGGGCTGGTAGGCTTTGCAAGCAAGCACCTTTAACTGCTGAGTCATCTCCCCAGCCCTGAAAGTGCTTGTTTCCTAACATGTATTTTATTGCAGTTCTCCATTGGAACCATGGTCCAATAAGCTTGGGAAATCTTGAATCAAGCTAGCTACTGTGTTTTTAATATGCTTTTCATTAATTAGGGGACTGTGTCCCCAAAAGTAAGAGCTGGCATTTGACAAGTTGAAGACTTGACAGAATGGTTCATGTGGTTTTCTTTTTTTAATTATAGTTTATCATCTAACCATACTCCAGATATGAACATTATATTTTGCCTGTTGAATGAGAGCTCAAAGAAGAGAATGGGGGGGGGAATTAAGATTATATTTGCAATAGCAAAACATACTAATCATGAAGTGATTATAAAGCTAGATTTCTTATGCTTGGCTCAACTTTTATAAGAAATGTCACCTTATGTAGAAACTAAAAGTAGGCAAATTTTAATATGACTACATATAGTTTCTGGTTTTCTATTGACTTTTAGTATGCATATTTCTTAGCTAATATTGATAAAAATTGATTAAACAAAACTGTGAATATGTTGGGTAGAATGACATAATTTACCATAAAGTCAATTTAGCTTAAACACTTGAATATAATGGTTTTCCCACTGAGGGAAAATTTTATGATTTTACATCATAGTTTTTTTTTTTTTTTCCCCACTGAAAAGAGGTTTTTATTGTGTGTTTTTCTAGTTTGGTTAAATTGTTGATGACTTTCAGCAAATGCCTGAGTATTAAGTTATGTCAGACATAGAGATATTTGTGTCAAGATACAAAAATGGCCCGTGATTCAGCCATTTCTGAAAGATTGGATTGGCAGCTTGGTAAAGTCAACTGAGTGAATTAATGCATTGAAATGTCTTTCCGAAACTTTATGAAACACTCCTAAAAGAACACTGGTCTTCCTTATGTATAGGCTCCCAGTGGGTGTCTGAAACCAACTATGAATAAAGAGCACAGGATCCCTTAAGTCCAGGGCCACATGTTTTTCTCTGATGAGGCTCAATATATAATTTCAACACAGTAAGAGATTAATAATAACAACGATAAGATAGAATAATTATAATAAAAGTGACGAGAAAATTTTCTTTCTCAGTCTCAAAATTTCTCTTTGTACTATTCTAACCTTGTTGGACGACAGTTGCCTAAAACTGTAGAAAGCAAACCCACCTATAAGAAGGGAGTTATGGAATGCTTTTTGTTTAATAAAAAGCAGTTTGTAAAAAGTGCTTAAACCTCTATGCAAAGCTTTCAGTGGGAACAACGTGGCCAGGCAGAACCCAGATCAGTCTGTCGTCTAAGTCACTTTAATTGGAATTAATTGCCATAAATCAGCTTGGCTGCCATCAACCAGTTTGGCTGTGTTGTTGGTGTTTCCCTGGCTTCATGGACAGCCCTGGTAAGAAAGTCTAGATGGTTGGCACAAATGAAGTGTTGTTAATTTCCAGCATCGCTTCCATCTACCCTTAATTCCCTTACTCACAGCCAAATCACCCTTTACCCAAACCAAGCCTTGTATTTACTCTTTGCTGATGTCCTGGCCTCAGTCTCTCAGGCAGCAGGTTTTCCTAAAAGCTCCAATTTGTTAATTTTCTAGTCAAAAAATAATTTAGTGATTCTTATCATGATTACAGAAAAATAACAGGCCTTCTGTAATTAATCTAACTTATCATCCCAATAGGAAATATTAATATAACCAACATTTCTTCTAAATTTGTTATTTTTATTTTCTTATACATGTGTATTTATTTATTCAAGAGAGTGGAAGGTAGGGAGGCCTGCCTGGGTCTCTTGCCACTGCAAACAAGAGTCCAGACAAGGGCCCTCCTTTGTGCATCTGGATTTACATGGGTTCTGGGGAGTCCCCCACCCCAGGCTCTCAGTCTTTGCAAGCAAGCCCCTTTAACTGATGAGCCCTCTAAGCAACCTTAAATTTGATATCTTTAAACAGTGGATTTTTCTTAAGCCTTTTACTTAATACTGTAAATAATATGAATACACTTTAGGTGAAAAATCATGTAGTCCCAATTTCTCTTTATCCTAAAAGGCTTCACATGGAGTAAGTAAAATAATTAAAATCCCGGTTGAACCAATTGTCAGTCACTTCTTTTTCTTTCCTTCTTTTCTTTCTCCCCCCTCCCTCCTTTCCTCCCTTCTTTCCTTCCTTTCTTCCTTTGTGTGTGTGTGTGTGTGTGTGTGTGTGTGTGTG